>PVKE010051493.1:0-10622 GCA_004027555.1 Craseonycteris thonglongyai | reverse complement strand
ACATCTAAAGAAGAATTGTTGGGTATGATTTCTTTGAAAGAAAGGACTAGAGGTGTTGACATATTCAAAGCCTTTAAAAACTTGCTCAATGATTTGAAAGTACCACTTTTTAAATTTGTCTCAATAACAATGGATGGCGCAGCTGCAATGATAGGTTGCATAAATGGATTTATAGCCCTATGTCGAAATGAAGATGAATTCCCAGCCTTTTTGAGCTATCACTGCATAATTCACCAGCAAGTGTTAGCTAGCAAGAGGCTAAACACAAAAGAGGTAATGGACATAGCATTTAAAATTGTTCATTCAATTCGAGGACGTTCCCTCAAACGGCTTCTCTTCCAACTGCAACTCGATGAAGGCCAACCTGAATTATTACTACATACCGATGTCAGATGGCTAAGCAGAGGTAAATTTCTGCAGCGATTTCATGATTTATTGCCTGAAATTATAGATTTTCTTCACGAACAAGATGAAAACTGTGAAAATTTAAATGATGAAACTTGGCTTAGTGACTTAGCATTTCTTACCGATTTTACTTCAATATTTAGTCATTTAAATTTAGAATTACAAGGTAAAAATAAAACAGTAATTGATATGATCAGCTGCATAGATGCATATAAAACAAAATTTATTTTGTTAATAGAAGATCTGCAACAAAATAATCTGAATCATTTTCCAAACATGGCGGATAACCTACAAAAACATAAAAATATTAATTATAAGATCGACAGATACATTGCAGAAATCCAAAAAGTAATTGAATATTTTGAGGTAAGATTCCAAGATTTTGAAAAAATTAAAGAAATTGTGGAATTTATATCTTTTCCTTTTAAAAAAGATTTAAGTGTGAAACGCGTTAGCCAAAAAATTTCAGACATATTTCATATGGATCAAAAGGCATTAGAAAATGAAATTATAATTTTACAAACTGACTTAATCTTACAAGCCAGAAAATTTGAAGATTTTTGGAAATACATCAACCGAGAAAAATATCCCAGTATCACCAAATGTAGCGAATATATCTATTCTTGTTTTGGATCTACATACTTATGCGAATCGGCATTTTCATACTTGAAGCTAACGAAGACTAAACAATGTTCTGTCCTGACTGATCCCCATACTGAAGACTCATTATTATTATCTTTGTCAGGATATATACCTAATTATGATTCCTTGGTTAGAGACATGCAAACTCAGTCTTCCCATTAATGTTAAGGCAACAAAGTCAATTCTAAATCTGTCTTTATCTGTAGCTACTTTGAATGAATAAATATTGTTAATAATTATCCATGTTCTTTTAACTCCCCTGGACATGAGTTTTTTTGCCCTTTAAATAATTATTGTTGTTTTTTACATAGGTAGATAAGCCGTATATTTATATTTCAGTACAAGGTGTATTCAGCGAACTATTGATAGATTAGCAAAAAGTAAGTCATATTATTCTTGCATAATAAATTTTCCTGGCCCCCCCAAAAAAATGCGAAAGTGAAATATTGAAATCAAATTATCAGCCATACTGTGCATTTTTATAACAACTTTTTCATATTTACGAACAAATAGTACAACAACTTATACATCGCAGTTGATAAAAAAATTAAATTGCATTTTAAGTTAGTAAAAATCTATCTTGAAAAAGTGTCGAAAAATCGAATTTTTCAGGTATCGCATGTACAGAATGCTGCTATCAAAAGTTGGGTCTGGAAATGTATTTTCTTCATGAGCCTATGTCTCAAAAACTTAATAAGTGATTTAAAAAATAAAAACTAGTTTTGAACATATATTTTACTTATCTACCCATACTTTGCTGGAATGCACCTTATACTGAAACACAGTGTATAAACATAGTATGCATTTCACACCCCTTCTTCCCCCTTAGACTACGCCTATGACAACAAGTCGATCGCAACACGCTTTTAAGATAAAAAGTAGATCTTATATACAGAAAAGTTGGCCACCCCTGTTTGATAGCATAAAGAGAAGAAACAATGACTGTAAGAATTTCATTAAGATGAGATTTTAGAAAGCAGAGAGACTTTTTAGTTGGTTTTTGGACATTTATCTAGCAGTCCTTGGTTTATTGCAAGGAACAATAACAATTTGGGGACATCTTAAATGAAGGGAGTTTATTAAAATTTAGAGACAGAGAATTCTGCGTGGCGACCCATTTTCTAGAACAAGTAGGGATTGATGGAAATTTTTTGGTTAGACTGTCACAATAGTACTTATGGTGGTATCTATGGCAGGAAGTTTCCTATGACTCAGATGTGTGATTTTTTGCACTTGAACTTTCTCTTCTAAAATCTGACTACAATTTGTGAGTTCCCTTTTCAAAATTAGAGGCTATGATTCAGAGCAATGTGAACCTAGCATGACAATCAGGTTATCATGCTCCCATTTCTCACGGCAGGAGCCTAAGATTCACAGAGGGCTTAATTCCACACTGCATATGAGAAGGGGGCTAGATCTGAATCTGTCTCTTATTCCAAACCCCAAATCTTCCTCTGATATTTAATTTTGCCTTTTTCCCAAATCAAAGGAATATGATATATTGGAAACTTTTGAGGCATAAAATTTCATCTTTACATTTTAGTTATATAGTCTGTAGTCTAGAGTTAAAAGGCAGACATGTAGAATAGTATCCGTCAAATTAATGACAGATCACAGAGCTAATAATGGTGAGGACTAACTCTGGATTTTAGACTCCCTGGCTCTCTGCCACAGCTTCTCTGTTATGAGCTTCGTGACTTTTGTTTGGTTTATGAATGTGGTTGTCATATGCAAAAACATACAACTTTGACAACGCTGGCATGGTGTTAGAAGGTATAAGAAGCATGGTGTAAGGAGAAAATACCTACCCCACCAGGTTATTATGAAGACTAAAGTGAATACAGGTAAAGCTGTATCATAGAATCTGGGACCACATCAGGAGCTAGCATGGCACCAGCTGGAGGATAAGCAGTTAGCAACCCCAAAATGCTCTGGCTTAGTACTTTCTGGGACAGCTACCTTAATCCCTCTTGTGAAAGGGTCTCATTAAATGCCCTATTTTTATTTACTATAGACATGATGCTCTCTATCAAATTTCTTGGCATTCATAACCCAATACTTCTTGGCTTTGCTTTGAAGGTGCATAGTATCTGGATAGAAGCTGAAACTCCTAAGACAGTACAGGTAGTGTAGATGTTGGAGGAATTATCACTTTTGGGTTTCTGTTTATAAATGCACAGGCAATGAGTTTCTTTTTTGACAATTGGTTTCTTAGTAAGGAATACTGCTCTGCTCAGCCTCTGAGCTAGGTTTACCGTAGGGCAATGATCCTAGTTATTAAATCATTATGTATTGATTTACAGCTGATATTTTTGTCTATATATTATGTTCTCCTACAAGGGTACCTTTGCTTTATTACTTAAATTTACTGGGTTCCTCCAAAAGTGCATAAGCTCCTTTCAAATAAATGCTGAAGGCAAAGAAAGTGCTGATTTAACTCTCAAAGCAATTCATGTGTAATATTCAGCTCAGTGGCTTCATGTCTGTAGTCACCTTTTTAATTCAATGCATTCAAACATGCAAACTCTCTAACAAGTCATATATTCTGCATTGCTGGAGGCCTTTAAAATCTAAAATTATTCAACTTCTTCCTGTACCCCCTAACACACACACACACACACACACACACACACACACGCACATGCACACACACACACACACACACACACCCCACAACATTCATTAAGTATTTCTGCTCTGATCCTCCAAATTGACAAAGCCCTTTTTTCACAGCTTTCACTGGTGAGCCACAGGACAGTTCAATGCATCAATAATGAGTCTCTGTTTGTATACATCCATATTTACATTTATTACGTGGATGCTGCATGTATATGTAGATGATGCCTGCTAATTTGGCATTATGTCATATACACTATATATAAAGTACATGCATATATAGCACATGTATACACTCCCAATTTGGGAAAAGTTTACATAATTTGGGGAAGTATTACCATCTTTCTGAAATTTTTATATTCCTCATTTATGTTTGGGGAATTTCACAAATTCAGTGGTCTTCAGCAGAAATCCAGTCTTTGCTTTTGGGAAGTAGCATGCTACAGTGAAAAGTATGCAAACCTCTCTCCATATAAGACTACTCCATTTTTCAATGTTAGCTGTCCTGCCTTGAACAATCCTGAGTCTCAACTTCATCTGTCAAACAGGGGGCCAAAATTCCAAATGCAGGAGGTTAGTGCCAGAATGAGGTGCGTCTTAAGCAGCTAGCACAGTGTCTTGACTGCAGGAACGGATCAGAATGCCTTTTCCTGACTGCACTTGTAGTGGGGTGGGGGCCTCATTTGGACTGCAGAGAAGGAGAAAGGGCCTGCTGCAGATTCAGGTCCCTGGCACAGGTTCAGAGCAGCCAGGTGGAGAGCAGGGAAAACAGGTGGGAAGGTGCTTTGGAAGCCAATGTGCTCCATAAATTCCAGAGATTCTTAAACAGGTGGCTACACTTTTGATGGCTCACCCAGGCTCCCAAATCTTCAATCCTGCTGAAGTTTATAATCCTGGATTCGTATGAGTACACTGAGGAATTTTTCTTTTTCTGGTTATTCCTCGGCCCCAAACTATGCTCTTTTCTACTTTTCCTGTCATTTGGGAATGACTCTCCCTGAACGTCAAACAGGGCTCACATCTGCCATTGGGGTTCCTAGGCAATGAAGGAGTAGAATGAAAAGAAGCAGCAAAAACAAAAGCTTCCCCACTAGTCCTCTTATCAGCTTCCTTGAAAGGTGGGCGACTTGGCTGCTAAGCTTCTCTTCCTGTCCCTGTCTTTGCGTTGCCAGCCCTGTAGTGACTCAATCCCTCAACTCCTCATCAGAATGCCCAGCACTTAGCCACTCTTCCAGAGGTAGCTCTGGCCTGAGCTTTCGTAAGAAGGCTTCAGAAAAGTTTGTGACCTAACATTTTTCTAACTGGATTAAATGTCTCCCTTTGTCTTCTCACCATTTGTCTTTCCCTCTAGAAGATGAGCTGCTCTTAGGACATAGACAGACTATGGTTTGGTCTCTCTTATCTCAGGACAACGTATGTGACTGATTCTCAACAAATATTGAGTCGATGTCCAAGTCTGAAATTGAGGCAGTTCCTACTGGAAGAAGCAGAAAGGGGTACAGATTGGACTGGCTGGAGTCCCTGTCCATTCTGTTCACTCTATTATTTCAAGTGTTGAGAAAGTGCCTGGAATATAGTGGGCTCTTAATATCTTCTGAATATATAAATGAAAACACAAAAGTCAAATTTCATCAAAAGCATCATTTAAAAATGTATTTAACAGCTCTATTGAAACAAAGTTCACGTATTGCAAACATTATTCATTTTAAAGTTATAATTTTATGTACTTATAGCATAGGCACAACCATCATCGTAGATATGTGCAAACATCATCACCACAGTGAATTTCAGAATATTTTCATCATCTCGAAAAGATATTCTGCACCATTAAGCTATCACTCCTTTCACTCCACTAATTTTCTTTTATCTCCATTGATATATTTGCTCTAGAAATTCTCATGAATACTATAATGTAACATGTGTTTTGTGTCTGGCTTCTTTCCCTTACTGTAATGTTTGTGACGTGTACCTAGGACATGTGTAAGTACTTCATTCATTTTTGTGTCGGAATAATATGCTACTGTATGGATAGATGACATTTTTGTTTTGTTCATCAGTTGATGAACACTTGAACTTCTAGGAATGTCAATCAACAACTTTTTGAGTAAATAATTGTGTTAATTTGCTTTTGATATATACCTACACTAGAACTAGTGGGTCATATTGTAAACTTAAGTTTAATTCTTTAAAGAAATACCAGATTATTTTTGAAGCAGCTTCAGAATGTAACATATTATTGCAGTGTGTGAGGGTTCAGTTTTCTTCACATTTTCACCAGCACTGACTAATTTTTCATTCCAGCCATCCTATAAGTACGAAATGCTTATCTCATCTCAGTGGAGTACTGAAGTCTCCAACTAGTATTGCAAAATTGCCTGTTCTTCTAATTCTATTTCTATTTCATGACCTTTGAAGCTTTCTTGTCAGGTATATATATCTATATTGCTATGTGTTCTTAAAAAGTTGATCATTATAAATGTAATTCATTGTTTCTAATAATAAGCTTTGTCTTAAGTTCTATTTGTTTTCAATGCAGTTTACATGAAATAGCTTTCTGAGCTCCTTATATATCAATTTACTTGTTTTTGAATCTAGACTATGTTACTTATAAGCAACATATACTTTGAATCATATGTTTCATTTTAATTTTTTCAATCTCAGTCTTTTGATTAGAATAATTAGTATATTTACATTTAATATAATTATTAATAAGAAAAGATGCTCATTTGCTCCTTTGCTATTTATTTACTGTATGTCATATGTCTTTAGTTTTGTTTTTTCTCTTAGTGGTAAAATAATACTGCATGATTTTAATTACCTTGCCATTATTTTAATTTTTATTTAATTCTTAGTGGTTTTTCTGAAATTTGCACTTAATGTTTTAATTTATGACAATCTACTCTGCATTAATACTAATATGATTTTAGATGTATGCATGTATTTTGCTCCTATGTAGCTATATTTCTTCCACCTTTTTTTGTTCTTATTACACAAGTTAGTCAATCCTTGTTATTCACAGCTTCTATATTTGCAAATTTCCATATTTGCTAGTAGATATTTGTAATCCCAACATCAATACCAGTGCCACTTTTTTGTTTATTGCAGACATGCACATGATGGCAAAAAACTTAAAACCCAACCTGTACATTTTTGTTACGGAAAGGTTTCTGGCCTGGGGGCAAGGCCTCCGCCTGCCCTTCGCCTCCCTTTGTGATTAGATATAAAAAAGAATATGTACATGCAGCTTTGAATTCCAGCCAGACCAGTTAATTGATTACTTGGCCTGGGGTTAAAAGGATATATATGGGGAAGGGTCTGCTTGTTCCTGTTATGCTAATTAATAACCCACCCTGTACTTAACCCAGAATGTCTCTTAATCTCTTTCCTATTCTTCATTTGATGATTGTTATCCTAGCAATGTAAAAGGATTGTTATCCTATCAATATTATCCTAGCAAGAAAAACCAGCAGTGAGGAGAGCTCCTAGATGCCTCGAAGAGCACTAGCCTCGGCTCAGCTTAATTTTTCAAGACATTCCTGGTGCCAGGGTTGTCTCTGCATCTTCAATTCGCAACACATTTCACCTGCGATCAAACTAGGCACTGCTCTGCAGTCCTGTTTCGTCTCTCTCAAGAGACAAGTAAAGGATAGAGGAGGTGGCAGGAAGCAGACCTTGTCACTATAAGAAGTCCCAATTGTAGGACCTTCTTGTAAATTAGACAGGGTTTGAAACCTAAGTCTGCCACCTGTTGGTGGGGAGGCCTCAGGTAACTCACTTAACACTTCTAAACTTATTTTCTCTTTTGTAAAACAAAGAAAATAATAGAATCGACCAGAGTAAGTTGCTTTTAGGATTTAAGAATATAATCCATGTGATTGATTATATATATGTATGAAATATATATACAGTGGTACCTCAGTTCACGAACGCTTCTGTTCACGAACAACTCGGTTCACGAACAGAAAAGTTCATCAAAATATGCTCTGGTTCACCAACTCTGCTTCGGTTCACGAACAGGAGCCGTGGCCATTTTAATGCTATTTCCTGGCTGTCACATGGTTGTGACTTCCTGTAGGAAGATTGTGGAGAGAAAGAGACACAGAAAAAAGTACACTGTGAGTACTTTCAGTGACTTTTTTTTATTTTTGTTGTGCTCTTTCTACATTACTATACTGTACTAATGTGTTTTGTAATTTGTTTCATATTTTTTGTGCTTCAAAAACCGAAAAAAAAGGTCAGAACGGATTAACCGGATTTACATTGAACCCTATGGGAAACTGTGCCTTGGTTCATGACCAATTCGGTTCGCGACCAGAGTCAGTGAACCGAGGTACCAGTGTATTTCCCTCAGGGACATAGTCCAGTATTCACTAATTCAGTATCTACAATGACTTTAGAGAATATGTGAAGATCTAGGGTGAATGTGAGAACTGATTGTGTATCTGTACACATCATGTGCCTGTATCAGCTGTCGATCACAAGATAAACAGAACCAACAGAATGTGTTCATTTTAAGGAATCGGTTCATATATTCGTGGGAGTACACAAGTGAGAAATCTATAGGGAAGACCATCAGGCTAGAAACCCAGAATGAGATGATACTTGATTTCAGAGTCTAAATCTGCAGAATAGGTTGGCAGGCAGCCAAAGAACGCGAGACTTTTATGTTACACTCTGGAACCAGAATTTGTTCTATGGGAATCCGAAGGTTTTGCTCTTAAGGCTTTCAATTTATTGGATGAGGCTCATTTACATTATAGAAGATAATAATATCCCTTACTTAAGTTCAACAGACTGTAGATGATAATCGCATCCACAAGTACCTTCAGAGTAACAGTTAACATTTGACCAGTGAGTACCGTAGCCTAGTTGGCATGTAAAATTTAATCTTTGTGATTTATAATTATTGCTTAAGAGAGTTTGATTTTAAATCAGATAGGATAAAAAAGGTAAAGTTAAATAAATGTATATTGTCATATATTTGAATATGCATTCCTTTTTCTAGTGTTCTTTATTTCTTCATGTCATTTTAAATACTGTCTGATTTCCTTCTGTTCTTCCTGAACGACTCCCTTTGTTATTTTTATTGTAAGATGGTTTTCCAGTTACACATTTTCTGTTTGTTTGTTTGTTTGTTCTTTAATCTAGGAGTGCTTTAATTTCTTTCTCATTTTTGAAAGATAGTTCGGATGGATCTACAAGTTTTTACTGACATTCTTTGGCTATATCATCTTACTGTCTTTTGGCCTCCTTCTGGTTCTGATGGAAAATCACCTGTTAATCTTATTGAGGATCCATGGTATGTGAATAGTTACTTTTCTCTTGTTCGTTTAATGACTCTCTATATTTGTTTTCAACAGTTTTATTATCATAAATATAGGTATGAATCTCTGAATGTGTCTCTTTGAGGATGTTGAGCTTCTAAGATGTATGTATTTGTTATTTCATTAAATTTGGAGGGTTTTGGGTTTTTTTACCATTATTTCTTCAATAAATTTGTCTCTCCATCTCTGTGTGCTCTCCATCTAGGTTTGTCATATATATATGTGTGTTGTATTACTTGATGGTAGCACACATTTCTTAGGTTCTGATCTTTTTTTCTTATTCTTTGTTGTTGTTTTTGTTCCTTGGGCTAAATAATCTCAATTGACATGTCTTTAAGTTTGCTGACTCTTTTCTGAGCTTGCTTAAATCAGCATTTGAAATCCTCTAGTGAATATATAATTTCATCTTCAGTATTTATATTTGATTTGTTCTTATGATTTCCACCTATTTTTTTATATTCTCTAGTTGATGACCTATCAGTCACACTTTTCTTTATTCTTTTGACATAGTTTCCTTTATTTTTTTATTTTTTATTGTTCGAGAGAAGGTGAGAGAAAGTGAGAAAGTCCAGAGAAGTCTCTATAGCTGTACATCATTAGTTGTGATGTGGTTTCATTCCACACAGGTGGATACGAGTCTGCACAGAGTGGGAACTGAACTGGGGCCTCTCGCATGGGAGGCAAGAACCCAAACTGCTGAGCTATCCTGGAAGTTATCAGTTGGGCTGCATGCAATTCAGCATATGGGGTTGCATGAGCCAGGACTGGGAATTAAACCCTAATCCTCATGATTGCAAGGTAAGCACTCAACCGCTGAGCTATCCCAGTAACACTTTCTTTATTTTTTAGACGTATTTAAAACAGTTGATTTAAAATTATTCTTGTGATTCTATTGTCCAGAGTTCCAAAAAGTAGTTTCTATTGATATATTTTATCCCTGTGTATGCACCAAACGAGTCACCTATTTAAAATAGACAATTCAATGGTTTTTGTTTTTTTTCATATAAGCCATGATTTTTCATTTTCTTTTCTTATAATGTTTTTTTTGGTGGTGAGTACACATTATTTTAAATAATACAATGTGACAAATTTGGAAATAAAATGATCTCCCCTACTCAAGATATGCTATTGTTGCTATTTATTTTTATATTATTGTTTGTTCGTTTAGTGGTTTTTCTGAGCTAATTCTGTGAAGTTTGTATTCTTTGTAATGTATATATGTATAATAAAGTCTCTGTCTTGTTATCATAGTGTCAAATAACAATTGGACAAACATTTCCTTAACTGTCTGCAACTAACAAGTCTCCCAATCGTTTTTCTTTTGTAAGATTTATTTTTATTTTCTTATTTTTATTTTTTTGACAGAGAGAGAGACAGACAGACAGAGAGAGACAGAGAGAAGGGGGAGGGCCCAGAGCAGTCTCCATAGTTGACAGCATTAGTTTTCCATATAGTTTCACTCCACAGGTGGGCACAGGGCTGCGCAGGGCAAGAACTGGGCTGGGAGCCTTCCGCATAGGCCCCGGCAAGAACTGGACTGAGGGCACACCCCAGTTCAGCATGTGGGTCAGCCTGGGCAGGAGCAGGGATTCGATCCTTGGGCTCAGGGGCTGCAAAGCAAACGCTTAACCCGCT
>PVKE010051492.1:0-10630 GCA_004027555.1 Craseonycteris thonglongyai | reverse complement strand
AAATGGTTTTGTTCAGGACTTTATCTACAGTTATACACTAGCCTAGAAGTAAATCTTTTGGTTGTATTAAATGGTTCCAAGCATGCTTTATTCTGAATTGCATGACAACCGATAAGATATTATTTTTTTGCTTAGAAAATAGGGTGTTATTCACAATGACAACATAAATTTTTGTCTCGTGACTTTTTATATTTAAGTGACTTTTACTTTGAGCTATCTATTAATAGCTTGTCACTGTCAATAGAAAAAAGGAACCTTGATTATTCTGCATTTTTTTGTTCTTAATATCAATTATATTTTTTAATATACAAGGATAAGATGATATCAAATGTTTAAAGGTCTATGAAACTAATAAAACTAAGTTTCAATGTTTTTAAAAGAGCTACAAAACTAAAATATTACCTATTTTTCTTGATCTCTGGTTAGGTTTCCATAGTCATTCTTTCTATCAAAACTCTATACGCACATAAGAAGAAAGAAATGAGAAAAAGAAGAAAAGGAGGACAGAAGGAAAGAAAGGAAGGAGGGATGGAGTAAGGGAAACAAATAAAGATTATAATTTAGTTTCCCAAGATGTTACCACTGAGGAAACTAGGTATAAGTTACAATAGATATTCCTGTATTATTTCTGAAAACTGCATGTAAACATTCAAACTGTTTCAAAATAAAAAGTTTAATTAAAAAATATCTAATAAACATAATTTTAGAGTTTCCAAGCTTCCCAAATTCTATCAGCTAAGGCAATAGAGCTTTAAGGTTTTACAGTGGGATTCAGGATAAATTTGTTATGATTTACTAGCCTTCTGAGTGCAATATTTTTGCAAGAAGAATGTATAACAGCTAAATGGCATAATAAATTAAATATACATATGATCGACAGAAAGCATGACAATATCTTTATTCTCTAATTGTGAAACACAATATGCTGTTATTATTTTTATAATGGACAATTAATTACTCACACATGTACACACAGACACATTTTTATTTTGCATTTTCTCATTCACTATACTATTTTACACCTACTTGTCTTTGCCAGAATTATGTACAGTTAAAGAGACTACTCTCCCCGCACCCCTCGAAGCTACAAAATTTTAGCAAGTAAGAAATTTGATAACCAATGGAAGACCTAAATTCACTGTCAAGTTTCATTACCAAGTATTAAGCTATAAGGTAATTTTGATAGTCATATTTAATCATTTAAATGCACATTCTGAACATAAAATGTTAACATTATAATTTAGTCTTATCCACTTCAAAATTAAGAATAAAGGTACACATTTTTAAATATTTGATTTGTTTACATTAACTTACTACTAATGCAAGGATGTCCATATACTTGTTAAATATGAACTGTAAATCATCTTAGGGTTATTTCTGACTCCCCTTATTATGGTTTTAAGTTTTATGTTGAAGAGACTTATGACATTTTCAAATACCAAATGTTGCAGATTACAGGTTAGAGACTTTTCTCTAGTTATTTTTCCTTTTCTCCAGTAGCAAATTAAAGCATTTATTCATGATTTCTATAATATTTTCTTAAAATACTCATGTTTAGTTACTCTAGTTCTGGAAATATGTAAAACTCAGCAGATTTTTATTTCATATCTATATTTTTCAATTCCTTTTCCCATTTTGCAGGAAAATGCATTTCTTTTAAAATTCTTCTTCCTACATCTCTCTTTGTCCCTTCTTCTCTCAAAAATAATAAGATAATACAAAATAAACTGTACAACTATGGAGACTGCTCTGGGTCCTCCCCCTTTTCTGTGTCTCTCTCTCTCTCTCTCTGTCTCTCTCTCTCTCTCTCTCTCTCTCTCTCTCTCTGTCTCTTTCTCTCTCTCTCTCTGTCTCTCTCACACACACACACCTTCTTTTGAAAACAATAAATTAAATCTTTTTTAAATTAAAAAAATTCTTTCCTCTATTAGTAATGGTCAGAAAAGCTCAATGGAAATATTATTTGTTACTATAGTAAGTTTCTCATTTATTTTCTATACATGTGCTGACCAAAAGTATCCACATAGGAGCTGCATCATTGGAAACAAAAATCTTATATTTACTGGTCACCTAAGCTGTCTCCATTCTAAACACTGGAGGAAAGTTGTAAGAACAAATCTTGAAAAGTATACATGAGAACAATATTGCAAAGGCCACAGAATCTACCATTGACCATCTTTCCACATGTACAAATAAATGTATTATGAATTATAAAACAGGGACTGCAGAAGGAGGGAATTGGTTGGAGCAAATTTGAATGTGAATCTGCAATAGAGTTTCCAAAAAGCATCTATAATTATGAGGCCATATTATTTAATGAATAAGATCATAATTAATCATATCTTCTGAGCCAAGCAGATAATCTCACCAACTAGAAAAAGTCACTAGTCAGTAGACTCCCAATAAGAAGGAAAATGTAAGGACTGTCTCCTATAATGTGTTAAAATGTTGACCATTGGTAAGGAATGGGTTTTATGAGCCAAGAACATTGGTGCCTTGAAAATATTTTTACATAATAAGCTTACCCCACTATCACTTGAATAACAATCTAAACAGCCTAATGTCTTTTATGTCTTTTAGGATTATTTGGGGTGTTTATTATTTAGGAACCCCTTGCTCCCTTTGCCGGTACCCACATATGCACATTCCTTTAAAATAACTACTTTTATTTTCTTAGGTTTGAAGAATTTCCATTAATTTACAGTAAGAATGGCTCTTTTGGAACATTAGTATGTGAAACATCATCTCACTATGAAAGTACTTGTGAGAATGAAGGCCGACAGCGATTCCCATTAAAAAACACAAATGCAAATCAGAATATTCTCATACAGAAATGGTGGTGCATGAAAAATACAAAGATAAGTCAAAACCAGCAACACAAACAGAGAGAAACAAACACGTAGTATACGTTACGGAATTGGGATCGATGGCACCTATGTAATTACGTTACCGTACATAGGTGCTCTGTGTGTGTAACTGATTACACTCAGTGACACACAGCAAGGAATGTAGCTGCTGTTTTAACGTGCAGCTTGACACTATGAAATGGGAGTGTTGCGTGGCTGTGAGCTACATACTCTGACACCATAGAGGGTTTGATCAGCAGGGGGGGTCCTTCAGTACTCCCTTTCCTACTTCCTTCCTGAATTTGCTTCAGTGAAACCTCTTGAGCCATAGCCATTGGTAGGGGGGAGGGGTGCAAGGAAACCCACATGTGAGTAAAAAGGAAATCCAGTAACCGCTGTTGCCACACACACCGAGGGGAAATCCATGGGGGCAGATGAAGAGGGGGTGCTCCTCCACGGCTCTCTCTGGTCCTCCGTTGGACACAGCTAATCTCAGTGACCTTTAGAAAGCTGAAGGCATAACATGACCCCAAGAATCAAAGGCACAATTAGAATGAAGAGCGCAAAACTGTGACTGTGGTTAGAAAAAGGCACACAATGAAGAGGCTAGGGAGGACAATTGTCCTGATAACAGTTGAGTGAACACAGCTACAGTGAAGCCCAGGAATGGTTGCAGATGGGTAGCAGGCAACCGACTCGCGGAACACCTGGGGAAGGGCAGGTGGGGAGGAACTGGCAGTGGTTACCACATGAGCTGGGGTCCAACTTGCAGAAGATTCAGACTTTCCCCACCTTCCTCCACGCACCGTGCACACAGTTTCCATCCGTCTGCAGGAGAGTGGTTGGAACAGTACTGGGCAGGGCAGGGGATTATCCTTGTAAAGTGAAGATACATTGAATTTCAATATTAAGTCTTGTTTGTCCTCAAGAAACAAAACTGAGGGAATTTATCCTTGTCAGTACAGAGCAACCAGGAAATCGGTCTAAATAAGGCCTGCACTTCAAGGATTCTGCCCTAAGAATGAAATACTGTCTACCTGGAAATGCTTTCAGAACGATTATGAGAGCTGAAATGTGTGCTAATGAAATACAATGAGATGACATGATAAAACATGGCTGTACAAACATGAATCTTCAAAATGCATTTTTCTCTTGAATTTTAACTGATTCCTTAGCTTTTCTCCTATATGAAGTCCAAATGGACACATTAAAATCGAAATAGAGCTTTGTCTTTTCTCATAATCAAGAGGAAAATACTACACAGGATTTTTTTTTTCATTGAAAATTATTAAATGATCCTTATAAAACTGATTTCTCTGATGGACTGGTTATAATTAGAGCTAACATTTACAGATTTCTTATTAGGTGTCCAGAACTAAAGTAAGGGCTTTACAAATGCTTGCATATTTAACCTTCATGATATTCCTATAAAAGATACTATTATTTCACATGTTTAAATAAAGAAAGTGAGATAAAACAAGATAAAAATAACTTAACCAGGTCATATAGTTAGCTACTGGCTCCTAAACATTACACCATAGTGTTTATCTAAACAAATAATAAAGTATACTTGGTTGTAGTGATCAAAATGCTAAGTAAATTACTGGATGTTTTGACTACATTTAATAAATTCTGTAGATTTTACTTGAATATCATTCAATGTATTAACTAACAGCAGTGATTATAAACGTACTTTATTAACACATTTGGTGGAAATGGCAATAACTTCACACATTCTATGATGAGAAAAGAGCACAGGTTAAAAGATAAGGAGTTTTTATTCAGAATCACAAGTGTGATCACCATACCCCCAAAACAGATTTCCCCCTCTGCAAAAGAGAAATGGTCCTGTTTCTTCTGGATCCTCAGCACCATTTTTTTTAAATTGTTTTTGACAGAGACAGAGAGAGACAGAAAGAAGGGGGAGGGCCCAGAGCAGTCTCCATAGTTGTACATCATCAGTTTTTGACATGGTTTTGTTTCACACAGGTGGGTGGAGGCCATGCAGGGTGGAATCTGGGCTGGGGCCTCCCACCTGGGAGGCACACCCCCTCAAGCCAGGGGCCGAACTGGGGGGAAGAGCCAAACTAGGGGCCTCCTGCATGGGGAGCACACCCCAGTTCAGCACATGGGTCCACACAGGCCAGGGCCGGGATTCGATCCTCGGGCTCCAGGGCTGCAAAGCGAGTGCTTAACCCACTGAGCCATCCCAACTTCCCCCTCAGCATCATTTTTAATACTATGGAAAGAGTATTTCATTCATTCAAGCATTCTTATTTTGCCATTTCTGCCCCTTGCAATACAGATGTATCTGTTCATGCAACCAGGGCAGCTGGGACCACCACCTGTTAACTAACTTCAAGCATCACTTAATTAGTCATGTTGAAGTTACCTTATGCTTTGACTGGAAGGAAGTGGAACCATAGCAGATGCTAAGCACAATAACGGAAGAGATGTTGAATATGCCAGGGCAGAGTGGGTGGAGAGAAGAACAAAAAAGTCAACAGATGGAGAGAGCCAGAAATACTAGTAAAATGGACCTGAAATTAACTCTCACAGATGAAGTTCAAAGGAGCAAATCGCTGCCAATTAAATTCTGTCCCACCACGGTATCTGTCACATCAGATATTATTGAGGATCTGATTTGAGCATTGTGAATAAATGCAGAGTTCAACTGGACAATTGGCTTAGTTTCTAATTATAGAAGAGAATAGTCAGCCCTTATTATTTTCATGAAAAGGTCCATGACTTTCTTAAACCAAACATCCAGACATCAAAGAAAAAACATGTTGTCACGATGCAGCATAATTTTCCCAATTACTTTAAGAGCTCCACATTGTCAGTTTCCACTAGAAGAGATCTGGAAAGAAATGGTTTTAAAATGATAAGTGTGTCTCTATCAATGGAATGATCTCCATACAGAAGGCACTTTATCTTGTTTTGTCAAATTACATTGAATTTAACTGAGTTGAAAGCTTCTGTGACGTTTGTATTCTTCAGATTCACAGGCTTATCCATGAATGTATTTACCTAGCTAACATTCAATAGTATAGTTTGTGTAAATGGAATATATATGTTGTCAGTATATATTCTATGTATATGTATTATACATATGGGTGTACATATAATGTCAATCTTTGATGTTTTTGCTTAAATATGCATTAGGTCTCTATTATTTCATCAGGTTTCACCAGCTTGGTGTAATGAAATATATATATGAAATTAACTCTAGCAAAATTGAACTTGAGAATTTTCAAGTAATTTTAGCTCCACATTTTTTCAGATTTGTAACATTTTTGCAAATTCAAAATTAGAATGTTGTATTGGCAGAGCAACTGTTAATTCCAAATTTGTATCACGTCAGTTTTGAGCAGCCTCTCAGAAAAATGCATTTAGTTCAGAAATCAGCTTATATCCATTTTTATAGCAATATATCTGTATCTATCTAACATTACTCAAATTAGGGAAACTTCATAGAACCAAGATACATACAGTCAACCTATCTGGCAAGATTTAAATATCATCCTTGTGTATTCATATTACAACTTCTTTCAGTTTTGAGAATAATCCCAATTTATTAATTTTCCTTTATATCCAGTTTGTCTCAGGTGTATATTTTTAAATAGGTGTGTGTGTGTGTGTGTGTGTGTGTGTGTGTGTGTGTGTGTGTGTGTTTACATGGGAGTGGGAAGAAAGGAAGATATTATTCTATCAACAATTGTAATTTCCCCAAATGTAGGTTTTAATTAGACTTATAGTGATTATAATTATAGATAGATAAGTATATAACAAAGTGCTAAATAAGGGGCTGATTGATTCATTGAGAAAAGTTGCCTTTATCTTGACCTCTTGATTCCAGCAAAATTATGCTTCCCTGTTTTGTTCAATCACTGAACAAAAATGTGTTGATTATGTCCTTTGTGCTTAGCACTGTGCTAAGGTTAAGTGTATTAAGATGAATAACACAACCTTGTTTGAAATCCCCTTAAGCTTATGCCAAAAGATAAAGCTTTGTTGTTGATGAACAATAAAAAAGGAATGATCAAAAAGGAATCTAAATTTATTATCTTAGTATTATTTATTATCTTGATTTTTTTGAGTGAGTAGTTTAATCTCCAAATCTACATATTTAAAAATATGTGGGCAAAACCTTATTTTAATAATAAACCCTAAATTAATATTTTCTTGTGCATTTCAGACTTAAACACACCACTTTATTAAATATACTTTATCTTATCTTATCTATAAAAGGAGACAGTGCAGAAGCCCTGGTGATATGCTGAATAGAGCTAAGAAATAAATTTGTGACACTTTCTAATCTTATTGTTCAGAGACTGGAAAAGAATCACTAACCTGGTGTCCCATTGCCTATATACTATTGAAATTCCATCCAGTTCCTAGAATTAGATTGATGAGTAAACAGAAACCATGGGATACAGTGAAAAGAAAAGGTGCTTTGGGGTCAGAAATCATTTGGACTCAAATTCCAAATACACTATTTACTAGTTTCATGACAGAGGCCAAAGAAATTCTTTGGGGCTTTAGCTTCAGCATCTCCAAGACAGGGACATCAATCATGGGGACCATGATCTTGATGACAATGATGACCATGACAGAACTTTAAGAATTACACGAGACTAAGTGTGAGTGTGTGTGTGTGTGTTTTATATTAAATAAACTAAAGCGTTATGGAAATATTAGTTGTGATTACAATCAGTACAGTTATCACTTCTCTTTTTTCACTTTTGATTCATTCATTTGTTTCCTAAACCAGAAAATGACAAAAAGCACTATATATATTTTGAGATCCTGTACAATATCCACATTTTTCATTTAATACAATCCTGGTACCTCAGGTCATAGGTTATAATTCCTACATTATCATGGAGACTGTATGTGTTTGGTCAGACAAAAAGTCACTCTGAATTTGTCTTTTTTTTTTTTCTTCTCAGTATTAGATAATAAAGTCTTCAAATTTAAGACCCATCTACTTGCTTAAAATGTTATTTGAATAACTATTTTACATAAAATTTAATATTTAGATTATTTAGAATATTTACTATTTAGATTATTTAATCTAAACATTTTCTAACATGTGTTATCCACATGGATCATGATAATCATGGCTATTTTATCTTTGAAAGCAACCTTGATTTTCCTTATAATAGCAAAGTTGGGAATGGTTGTAACACATTGCTTTTTATGTTTTTGTATTGCTGCTAAAAAAATGTTTCATTTCACATTTTTTAGAACAATGTCAGAAATTGATACATATTTAATGTCCTGTCACATATTGATTGCTGAAAAAGTCATTCAGTTCTCATTGTAAATTAATTATTTTATTTGCTTCATTCTCTGGATTTTGTAAAATAGATACTACCCAGAAACACTTACTGGTGTTTTGTTTTTTCTTTTCCTCTCCATCTTCATAACAAAATTCTTATTTCCCCCCATTATTACCAATTCCAAAGAATAGGGCAAATAATAATATACCTTCCACTGTTATTTTAATCATTTATGATTGAAGAAGGAGTTTGAATTTAACTTTAATTTGATCTTGTAGACTTGTGACACGAATTTAAAGCTTCATAAACTTAGTTTGTGCACTTAATTTTGTAATTCATTGCCTAGGTTTCTAATTAAATGTTCTCAGTATTCCACTTAAAGTACCTATTCCCTGCATTCCTCTTGATTAGTAGGAAAGAATCAATGAGAATTGATCCAATTTGTAGAACACAGTTCTCATATTGATAGTAGTTTATATTCATTTGCTTTTCTCTAATCTTTTATTAATGATCATCTTCAAAATGTCAATTAATGCCAAAGCCCTGCACAGTGATAATGCAAATGTATAAAGAAACTGTCTTGACACTTTTCCGTAGGGTAAAACGTAGAACTTATTAATTTTAACATATATTTATATAACTGCATATGACAGAAAAGAAGAATAAAGATGAAAACTGATGTTTTGAGGTGTGCATTTCAAATCCTATTAAAAAAATAAATAAATGAAACTGAATTTGAACAACAGACTTTGTTTTATACCTCTACTTTTCCACAATGTGACACCAGCTGCCATAGTATGATGAACCATTTACAAAAAGATGGCTTGAATCATAGCACAAACATGAGTCTTCATGCTACAGAAATAGCAGTAGCTATTTTAATCATTTTACCGGGAGAAAGAGAAGTTACTGCATAAATTTCCACTGCTCATTATAGAGAAAGCTTAAGACCACCCAGTCTTCATCCACAATCTTTTAAAGTTTTTTTAAATGTTTTTCATAATAGACGATAATGGTTAATATTATGTCACATTTGCTTTAGTTCTGTCAATATGCCTGTCTCTTCTGAACATTTGAAAGTAAGTTAAAGATAATTTACCCATTAATTATTCCACATGTATATCCTAAGGATACATTTTTTTGGATAGATTTTAAGTTGGTTATTAAATCTTGATTGAATCCAGGACAAGCATATTAGCATGAATGCTTTATAGATGATACTGTGTACTGTGTCACACAATTATATTCTTACCTTTAGTTACCCACTATTGGTTTTACTGTTTGATGACTGAGTTCAAGAAGTGACAGCCAGTTCTGTCTATTATAAAAGTACATTTTTCCCTTTGTCATTAGCAAATAAGTTCTGGGGTGATATTCTGGCACTGAACTATGCTGACCCCTGCCATTTTTCACCTAATAGATTTAATATCCATGAATGATGCTTGTCTAAATTAGTTGTTTTATCAGAGGTTGCAATATAATAATTCTTCTAATGAAAAATGTCATTATGTTTTGGCATAGGTGTTGGGGAAATCTCAGAAAAGTTATTGTTATACAGACTAACAAGTATCAAGATTACCATTTGGTTTACCACTAAAGAAAGTTGTATCGCTGTTAATAAATTATTATATTTCAGGATAAAATTTCCTGACAGACGTATTTGCATTGTAAAGAAAGCATAGATCTTTATTTACTTTTGTCCCTGTTGTTGCTTTTATTAAATCTATGAAAGCCTATTATAAGTTGATATACTATATATATTATATAAATAATATGTATATTATATGGTTATGCATATTATTATATCATTATTACATTATATTATCTTATATACTCTAGGTTTAAGCTTGGCATTCAACCCCCATGAAAAAAATAAAAATAAAATTATATAGCAAAATCTACTCTAAACAATAAGCTGATAAGCCAGAATACGGTTTTAACCCCTGATACCAACATTCTACTGAAAGTGACTGCTTTCTTTACATGCCCAGAGGATATAGGAAAGGGAGGGGTTAAAGAAAAGGATAATGAGTTCAGTGTTTCATAAGAGAAAGTGTAAGGTTTCTTGGAATACACATGAAGTTGAATAAGCAGTGGAGATAAGATTTGGTTGTTTGTAGAACGTCTAATTAAGAAAAGTAGAAGTTGCATGATTTTATAAATACAGTTGAAGCCATGAGTTTCAATGAGGACACATACAGAGGGCATGTAGAATAAGAAAACAAAGAAGTATGGAGCTATGAAACATAAACATTTAAATCGGTGTCCAAACTTTTGGATTCCCTGGGCCACCTTGGAAGAAAAAGAATTGTCTTGGACCACACAGAAAATACACTAACACTAATAATAGCTGATGAGCTAAAAAATTGCAAAAAATGTTTATAATGTTCTCAGAAAGTTTGCAAATTTGTGTTGGGCCACATTCAAAGCCATCCTGGGCCACAAGTGGTCTGTGAGACGTGGGTTGGATAAACTCAGTTTAGAAAGTAATGAGGAAAC
>PVKE010051491.1:0-10623 GCA_004027555.1 Craseonycteris thonglongyai | reverse complement strand
TCAGTATCTTCTAACAGGGCCTTGAAAAGTCGGTGTTGCAATGGAGCTGCTCGAATAGAGTTGATTCTCTTTGTGACTATTTTCATAACATGTTCAAAGGGCAGTATTTTACAACACAAAGCTTCCTGATGGATAATACAGTGGTAGGACATAAAGTTTGAAAATGATTCATCTTTCCTGCAAAGGGCAATAAATCCTTCGTTTTTACCAACCATTGCTGGTGCCCCATCGGTAGTTATCGCAGACAACTTATGCAAAGGCATGTTTATTGACCTGGCGTATGTTCTGAAAGTTTTATAAATATCCTCACCTCTCGTCTGTCCTTTCATTGGTAATATGTGCAACAGCTTCTCTTTTACTGTGAAGTTACTAAATACCATTCTCACCATAACTGCCAACTGTGCGGTGTCTGATATATCTGTTGACTCGTCAAATTGCAGAGAGAAGCAGTCACATATTTCCAAGTCAGTCTTGAACTGAGTTTGCAAGTCTTTTGAAATTGCATGTATTCTTCTTGTGACTGTGTTGTTTGACAACTGTAGGTCTTGTATCGCCGACATAATCTCACGCTTATTAGAATATTCCTCAAACAAACAATCGGCAGCAGTCAGAAATGCTTCTTTGAACAATTCACCATCCTGGAAAGGTTATTTCTTCTTTGCGAGCATGTGAGAAATTTTGAAAGAAGCAATGGTTGCCTTTTTAGATTTTTCCACATGTCTAGTGAAAACAGTCTGTTAAGTAGTTAAACTTAATTTTAGTTGATTTATTTTGTTCTTTCTTACTTCAGATTTAAGTGGATAATTTGTATCAAAAGTGGTATGACTTGTCTGAAAGTGACGTTCAACATTATGTTTTTTTGGCACTGCAATACTACTGCCACACAACAGGCAAACGCATTTACCTTTTAAATTAATGAAACAATATGATTCTTCCCAGTCTGTGTTAAAATTATAGGCTTGTTTTCTCTTATTTGGTCCACTAATTTTAGGACTAAAAAAATAACAATAAAAATAGTTATAGAACTACAATATCATATCAAATTGCCACCATAATAATAGATTACCTACCTCGCTTTGAGTTCATTTAAAATCGAATAGATCAAAACACTGTGATTCTAGCTAACCGTCACGACCTGATCAGTCCAGCAACCGCAATCCAAATGGCAACGTCGCGTCTCCCGGTTGGGTGGAAGAGAGTGTAAAGAGCGCAGCGGCTAAACAAGACGCGACATGTACAAAGGCAAAAGCTAGGGAAAAACGTATACATACGATATCGCAAACATACCAACGAATATAATAAACCCGTGTAGATACTCGAACAATATTTTAAAATTCTAACAAATGTATAAAAATAAATTATAGTTTTACTTAGTGTTTATGAAAAACTTCTGATGCAGTCAAATAATTGTGGGCGCACACAAATTGGGCCGCGGGTACCATGGCACCCATGGGCACAGGGTTGGGAATCCCTGGCATAGTGTTTCTAAATAAAATCTTTTTAAAAAGCATATTAAAAAAACATTTCCAAACATACAAAAATAATTGACAGGATAGTATGATGAACCTGTACCACTTAGCTTCAATATATATTAATATTTGGCCAAATTTGTTTTACTTATGTCTCCTCCATTTTTCCCCCATAAAATCTTCAGAGGATAGTGCTAGCAAATAAGGATTAACAAACAAACAAACAAACAAACAAAATAGAACAATGCTATCCTATGTAATAAAATTAGTAATTTTAAATATCATAGCATACCTAGTGTTCTACTTTTTCCAGTTGTCTAAACATGTCTTTCTTTTTTTAAAGATTTAATTTGATTGTTTTTGACAGACAGGGAGAGAGAGAGAAAGAGAGAGAGCAAGAGATACAGAGACAGAGAGAAGGGAGAGGACCCAGAACAGTCTCCATAGTTTAAGGTGACCAGATTTTAACATTGGTAAAGCAGGACACCATTGACCGGGGGGGAGGGGGTTCTTGATTAAAAATTTGGTCTATCTTCCATTGTTCCCTAGCTTGTCGTGCATTCTTTCCAAAAATTGGGACTTTTTAAAAATGCCACGGGACACGGTACAAATTTTTAAAAATCGGGACTGTCCCGCCAAAAGTGGGATGTCTGGTCACCTTACCATAGTTGCACATCATTGGCTTTTCCACATAGTTTCATTCCACAGGTGGGTGCGGGGCTGCACAGAGCAGGAGCTGGGCCGGGGTCTCTCCCCGGTGAGAACCGAACTGGGGGCACTCCCCAGTTCAGCATATGGGTCCGCACGAGCCGGGGCCTGGATTGGATCCTCAGCCTCCAGGCCTGCAAAGAGAGCTTTTAACCCACTGAGCTGTCCCGGCTTCCCCTAAATAGAATATTTTTTATTATTCTACAGAATGTAAACAGGATCTACACATGACACTCTTTCTCTTTTTAATTCCCATTATGTTAGAAGAAATTAGCTCATAAGTTTCTGTTGAATTCTCCATATTCTACAAAAAAACAGGCCACACATTAACCTGACAAACTCAAGGGAGGCCTACATGGTGGACCTTACAAACTCAGAGACCAAAAGTAACCACACAGAGTGGTCTGAACATAAAAATTCCTAACTAAAAGTGGGCTATGGTGGATAGTCATGTCCTAGGTCTGTAGCTTCCTTAATAGAGGTCAGTCTTTACCTAAAGTTAGCCTATCTGTTGTTTTTTGAATCTAAGATAACATACCTTTGAAATGTCAGAGTAATCTTCTTTTCCAGACCCCACAGGGCACACCCACTACACCAGAGCAGGAGACCACAGAATCCCTCATGGTTATCTTGTTCTCTGCATACCATCTCTATGCTATAAATTTCAATTATTAACCATCCTGTACCCACCAATGTAAAAGTTGTCTCTCCATTTTACTTTTTTTTTAAAGATTTATTTTTATTGTTTTTTGACAATCAGAGAGACAGACAGAGAGAAGGGGAGGGCCCAGAGCAGTCTCCATAGTTGACAGCATTAGTTTTCCATATAGTTTCACTCCACAGGTGGGCGTGGGGCTGAGCAGGGCAGGAACAGGACTGGGAGCCTCCCACATAGGTCCTGGCAAGAACTAAACTGGTGGTACACCCCAATTCAGCATATGGGTCCACATGGGCCGGACCGGGATTTGATCCTCGGTCCCCGGGGCTGCAAAGTGAGCACTTAACCCACTGAGCCATCCCGGCTTCCCCCATTTTACTTTTTATCCAATCTGAGATTTCTCCACTTTGTGCTTTCTCCCACCCTCTGGAACTACTGCCACTGGATTTCATGGAAATCCTCCTTAAGTCTCCTCCTTTGATTTTAATATATAAAATAAGCTGCAAAACTGCCATTCTCCGGAAAAATTTCTCAATCCATTAAGATTTTGCTTCCTGGCAATTGTTGTCAGTTTAGCTCAAATAGACTCATAAAAATTTCTTATGTTAACACATCCTTGTATTTTTGCAAAAATCTCTAGTTCATTTTCATTGGAAAAAGGTTTTCAGAGACCATCATCTGGATAGGAGTGATATTCTTTGCTATCAAATTGTCTTTGTTTTGTGGGTTTTTCAGAGTAAGGAGTGAGAAAATTATATACTTTTGAAAATGAGAAAAACTGCATTTCTATTGATATTTTCCATTTAAGTTTATAATTATGGAGCTTTAACCTATTTGATTTTATATTTGTATCTTGTTTCTCCTTTGCTGAAAACTTATTTCTATAATATTAACATAATTATTTATTCGCTTTAGTTTATAACAAGCTTGTCCAACCTGTGACCCAAGATGGCTTTGAATGCAGCCCAACACAAATTCGTAAACTTTCTTAAAATATTATGAGATTTTTTTAGACCTTTAAAAAAAAACAAAAAAACCCCAACTCATCAGCTATTGTTAGCGTTAGTGTATTTTATGTGTGACCCAAGATAATTCTTCCAATGTGGCTCAGGGAAGCCACAAGTTGAATGCTCCTTGTTTACTACACATGGAACATAGGTTAAGATTTCTTTGCAATAATTCCATGGAGATGATATGTCTCCTATGCCTCTTAGGATATTAATTATAGTTCCCTGTTTGCACTGAGGTTCTTTTTTCATTCCCTTTATTGTTTCTGGTTCTCACTGTTCAGATTTTCTTAAATACCTGTTGCTTCAAAAATAAGTGGCTGTTGCTTCAAAAATAAGTGTTACTAAAGCAGAGTGTTATAATATTACTGAAATAAGGGTATAAAATCAAATAATTTAAGCTAAAAAATCTCATAATCTCCCATATGAATAGAAAATGTCAGTATGAACTGTTAACCTACAAATAAAAGGCTGAAGTGAGGGGCAAGCAGCATTTATTTGAGATTCAGAAGTTATTTGAGAGGCACTAATTCAGGCAGAAATCCAAGTAGTGTTCCAATTAAGAGATGAAGGCAAGGGGTGTTTATGGTAAAGGGAACAATTACATAAATAAAAGTCATTTCTATAGGTATATATAAACTAACATAATGATGCTAATTCTAAAGAATGCCTTTAATTTTTAGTAAGGTGGTCATGTCTGCTTCTCTGTTAGCTTTGCAAACAGTTGTTTGGAATACAATGTTGCTTTAGGCTCAGTCCAAAGGTTATTTTGCCCAGTTTTAAATATATTTTTATTTATTTATTTTTGACAGAGAGAGAGAGAGAGAGAGAGATACACAGAGACAGAGAGAGAACTGAGCTGGGGGAGCTCCCAGTTCAGCATATGGTTCCACACGGGCCGGGGCAGGGATTCAATCCTCGGTCCCCGGCGCTGCAAAGTGAGCACTTAACCCACTGAGCCATCACGGCTTCCCCTGCCCAGTTTTAATATTCCAAAGATTTAAATAGTAAGACATGCAAGGCAGGTCAGCTGGGATGGCAACTCCAGCTCCATTTTCGAAGCTTAATATATTTTAGTTTATAGTATTATTATTATGTACAGAACTCATTCTTCTCTCTTAAAGTAAATATAGATTTCTTGACTCTGTCTCTCAAAAAGACCTGGAAGTAACAACAATTCAGTAATAGTAAGCACAGTAAACATTTAGATTATGGTCTCTAATATTTTCCACTAAGAGGAATCAGATTTGGAAAAAGCCTGATTCCAAGTCTAGGGCAGGAAACTAAAAAGTGAGTCCAGGATATTGTTTTATGTCAAAGAAGTAAGGAAGCCTTTCAAAACAAATGGGATCACATCAAAAACCACCTTTGAGACTCCCATTCGCCAAAGGTGAGGAAATTTGATCACAAAAGAGAATTAGAACACATCAGATAGCTAAATATTCAGAAGTATATAATAATTTTTAAAAATATCTCATTGGTCAGTTTTGGAGATTGCTAGGGTACCAACACATTACTTAAAAATGTGTTGACAGAGAAAATATAAAGAATTCATCCTGCTTTTTCTATATGTACTGTATTTCAGGGTAACCAAATTATTGATGAGAAAAAGTTGTTTATAGAAGAATTACAACCAGTGAATGAAGAAGGAATGATAAAATTAGAAAATTATCATTTTGTAAACCCAACAAGTATCAGTGTTTGATAAAAACAATTATGGTAAAAGTTGATGAAGAACTTCATGATGGAAGTATTAAAAAGTAAACCAACTAGATTATGTAATAGTGTCTTAGAATAGGAAAAACACAGCACCCCTTAGGAAGTATTCTTGCCTAAAAAAAATTAAACCTGAATCTTATCAAGCTAGTAGGTTTATTCATCACTTTGCTGAAAATAAGCCGGGGGGGGGGGGGGGGGGGAGAAGAATATTTTAAACAAGACCACTAAGATGCAAGAAATCAAATCCTAAGTGAAATATATTGTAAGCTCAATTAGCTAATTTCTTCAAAAAATAATGGTATAAAATCAGAGCAATGGATTTTTAGAGAATAAAAGATACTTCAAAGATAAAAATAACAAAATCCAATGTATGCAACTTGTTGGATCCTGGTTTGAACAAATATACTACAAAATACATCTTTGAGATAATCAGCAAAATCTGAATGTAGACTTAGTATTCAATATGTAAAGGAATTATTTTAAGTTACATCATTGACATAACAGCATAATTGCATTTTTAAAGTTCTTAGATAGATTCATGTTGAAGTATTTTCGGGTGCGTTAATATGACGTCTGAAATTTGCTTTAAAATACTCTAGTGGTGGGTGGGGTGGGGAGAAGCAAGAAAGGAAGGAGAATATATTAAAAAGAAAACAAAAACCAAAACAAAAAAACTGCTGGGGAATGCCAGGAAAGCTCAGTGGTTGAGCGCTTGCCTCCCAATTGCAAGGTCCAGGGTTGAATTTTAGGCCCCAGCCCATGCAAACCCATATGCTGGACTGAGACGTAACTGGTAACCGCCAGGATGGCTCAGCAGCGAAGTTTCTCTCCTCCCATGCTGGAGGCGCCCTGTTGGATTCCCACCCTACACAGCCCCACATCCACCTGTGTGGAAAGAAATCGTGTCACAACTAATGATGTACAACTATGGAGACTGCTCTGGGCCTCTCTCTCTCTTCTTTCTCTATTTGCCTCTCTTGCCTTCTCTCAAAACAATAAAATAAATCTTTAAAAAAACCTGCTGACAAATTGGTGAAACTGGGTAATAGGTACATGTGAGTTTATCATACTATTTTTCTATTTCTAAGTTGGAAAATAAATCTTGCAAAATGAAGAAGAAGAATGAGGAGGAGGAGGAGGAAGAGGAAGAAGAGGAAGAAAGAAGGAAGAAGGAAGAAGGAGGAGGAGGAGGAGAAGAAGAAGAAGAAGAAGAAGAAGAAGAAGAAGAAGAAGAAGAAGAAGAAGAAACTGGATATTTCCAGAAGAAAATTTAAATGAATAAAATAATCTGGTGAACTAACCAGCTTCTATATAGCTCTGTGTATTGACATTACCAATTTTCTAAAACCCAACCACCTCTCTTCCATATGATTCTTTTTTTTTTTTTTTAAGATTTATTTTATTGTTTTCGACAGAGACAGAGAGAGACAGAGAGAAGCAGGAGGTCTCAGAGCAGTCCCTATAGCTGTACGTCATCAGTTTTCGACATGGTTTCATTTCATACAGGTGGGCAGGGGCTGTGCAGGATGGGAACTGGGCCAGGGGCCTCTCACATGGGAAGCTCACCCCAGTTCAGCATATGGATCTACACAGGCTGGGGCCGAGATTTGATTGTTGGTCCCCAGGGCTACAAAGCTAGCACCTAACCCGCTGAGCCATCCTGGCTTCCTACCATATGATTTTGGTAATTTCAATTTTTATGACTCTTTTTTTTATATATATATAGCTATCTCCCTTCTGTTTGTATTTGTAATGCCACATAATCCACACCATGATGAATTTTCCCATGATTTATATATTTGATAAACTTCAGTTTGTCTTATATGGTTATATGAGCATATTCGAGTTATTTTCCCTGAGATCACTACAGGAGGCTCCCAGATTGCACAAGGAAGCCCTGTTTGAATCACAGTACAGGTTGGGACACAGCTCATTCCTTCTAAGTAGATCAGTTCTTCTCCCCTGGTGAGTCCTGGCTTTGTCATTTCATCCCTGACATCAAATTGTGTGCCCATTTTTCTCCTAAACCTATTACCCACCATCTACTCATTACAGTGACTATAAGCAGAAATGGTTTTTTCACTTTCTGAAAACTAGCCTATTTCACAACACAGCTAACAACTAGCTTGATTCAAGAATTAAAACTCTCCCAGTACAGACTTCTCCTTCTCTTCAGAGGCAAGGCTAGGGGGGAACAAATGAGCCTTGTGCTCTGCCCTCAAGGTCAACAGATTGAATGTGGCCTTGTGTGTGTTATGAATGTACAGTACATGACATCATGCATATTCAGTGGGCTTTTCCAACCACCAGCCTCACTAATGACCAAAATTTCTCTTTAGAAAGGCACTTCTCTTTGACTTCTTAGATGATTTTACTATCCTGGTACTTTCACCTTTTTTTTTTTTTTCTTTTCTGTCCTAATCATGATTCTTCTCTCTGACTTGCTCTTTTTCTTCTCTCCTTTTCTCTCTTTCCTTTTTCCTGCCTTTCCTTGTTCTCTCTTCCCCTCATCTCCCTTCCCATCCTCTCTCTCTCTTGCCCTTTTCATTTTCTATGCATAAAACTAATAAAGATACTTGACCTCAACTGTCAATTTTAGGTGGATAAGTGGAAACAATTTATATCACTTTCACAAAGTTCTAATCCTGCCTTTCCAAAAGACTACTAGATATTTCTATTTGGATATGTCATTATTAAATCTAAAATAAAATGTACAATGCCCCAAAGAGATTCTTCCTCTCATTTTCTTTGACTTTGTGAATCACACTTGCAGTCCCTAAGCTGCCCAGACTCAGAGCCTCATAACTATCTCTTGTTCTTTCCTTAACCACTCTATTGAGCCAGGCAAGAAATTCGAGTCTTTCAACCTTTAAAATACATCCTGGCCCCTTCCTCCTGTTCATTTCTACCATCTCCAGGTAATCTGGGCCTTGTCATGCCAAATTATAATAATGGACCCCTTTATGCTCTTTCACCCTTAGCCATTTTTTTTCCCTTGGGTCTTCAGATTCTCACGTGTACACTGCTTGACTCATATCACTTCTAAAACCTTGTGTAGATATCTAACTAAACCTGCTCTGCAGGAACCCATGTCCCTGGGCTGGCATTTGACTTTTCATAATGACTTTCACGTGATATGTCGAACCTTCTCTCCATCCAGAATAGTTTCCTCCTGATTCTGCATTTACAATGTTCATTTCCTGTCCAGCTCTTTCCTTGTGCTCTCATTCTCATTAGGATGTTACACGGCTTCCTCTCCATCTATCTGGGACCTATCCCTTCTCCAAGTCCATATGAAACCCTCTTCCTTCAGAAGAATTTATGAATGAAATGACTGGGTGTTTGGTTTTGCCTTAAAAGAATCCTATAGGCAGTGGAAAAGTGTGTGGGAGGTATAAATGAGGTGACCTGGCATGAGTTGATGTGTTAGGTACACAGGGGTTCATTATCCTATTCTCTCTACTTTTGTATGTTTTGAAATATTCATTAATAAAAAAGTAAAAATTAAAAATGTAATAGAAGCTAGAAGTATGGTTATGAAACATGGCATTCTATACCAGCAGGACTAAGCAGTTACAGAAAATTCTAGCATAATGGTAAGTTGGGGAGGGTAGGTGGGGAAGAAGAGGTTGATGGCCATGTAATTTCTTATGAAATTCAATACTATAAGATTTGTGTCTATCCTGTTTATTGCTATACCCAGCATAGTATTTTCCTAGCTCTCCTTAGTATCTGTTGGACAAATTTAATAGATGAATAAAAGATCCATAAGTCAAGATGTATCTGAAAATAGTCTGCAAATCCATTTTATAAAAGAAAAAAATGGCCATGCTTCAGTTGGGCCTCAAATCTATTCATAGTGTACCACAAAATTACAGATAAAACCACCAGAGAGCAAAAGGTTGTCATTGTGTTCTTCTCATTCTTCACCTGAGGATAAAACGTAGAACAAATAAGTCTCTGTCCTCTGGGGCTTACATGGTAGAGGAGATACAGACATGAATATATTAATACATGGTCTAGAGAGATAAATGCAGAGTCAGGTACATAGTTCTATACAGGTGTGCATTAGAGACACTGCTTACTGTGGAGTCCCAGGACATTCTTCCAAGAGCTTGAACCTGTATGACAGGGATTCCCAACCCTGTGCCCGCGGGTGCCATGGCACCCGCAGCCCGATTTGTGTGCGCCCGCCATTATTTGACTGCATCAGAAGTTTTTCATAAACACTAAGTAAAACTATAATTTATTTTTATACATTTGTTAGAATTTTAAAATATTGTTTGAGTATCTACACAGGTGTATTATATTCGTTGGTATGTTTGCGATATCGTATGTATAAGTGTTTCCCTAGCTCTCGCCTTTGTACACGTCGCGTCTTGTTTAGCCGCTGCGCTCTTTACACTCTCCTCCCCCCAACCGGGAGACGCCAAGTTGCCATTTTGATTACGGTGGCTGGACTGATCGGGTTGTGACGGTTAGCAAGGATCACAGTGTTTTGATATATTCGATTTTAAATGAACTCAAAGCGAGGTAGGTAATCTATTATTATGGTGGCAATTTGATATGATATTGTAGTTCTATAACTATTTTTATTGTTATTTTTTTAGTCCTAAAATGAGTGGACCAAATAAGAGAAAACGAACCTATAATTTTAACACAGACTGGGAGGAATCCTATTGTTTCATTAATTAAAAAGGTAAATGTGTTTGCCTGTTGTGTGGCAGTAGTATTGCAGTGCCGAAAAAACATAATGTTGAACGTCACTTTCAGACAAGTCATACCACTTTCGATACAAATTATCCACTTAGATCTGAAGTAAGAAAGAAAAAAAAATCAACTAAAATTAAGTTTAACTATTCCACAGACTGTTTTCACTAGACATGTGGAAAAATCTAAAAAGGCAACCATTGCTTCTTTCAAAATTTCTCACATGCTCGCAAAGAAGAAAAAACCTTTCCAGGATGGTGAATTGTTCAAAGAAGCATTTCTGACTGCTGCCGATTGTTTGTTTGAGGAATATTCTAACAAGCGTGAGATTATGTCGGCGATACAAGACCTA
>PVKE010051490.1:0-10623 GCA_004027555.1 Craseonycteris thonglongyai | reverse complement strand
TGTCCAATCTTTGAATTCAAGAGATTGCACAGTATCTGGATTTAACTTTCAGTTTGCACATGCTCAAGCTAAGAAAGTGAAAAGTGTTTAGTGTCTGAAAAAGTAGTCAATTTAATATTAAGTCACTGTTACCCTTGAAATTTGTAGGGGATGGTGTTGAAGAGGAAGGAAAAGATAAACTTAAATCTCAAAAATCTACTAGCACCAAAAATGTACAATGAATATTTTACAAGTGTTATCAAGATGTTAACATCCAGCATTCACCAAATCAAGACTGAATAAGAAGAATGTGAAAGGCCTAAATAATCACTTCAAATAATTTGATCATGCTAAATAATGGTAAGCAAAATGACAATGTACTTTAATAATATATTTACTAAAGGCTTGAAACCAAAGATTCATAATAATATATCTACCAGAGGGCAATATCAATACATTCACATTAAACATAACTAAAGCAACATGTCCCAAACTGTCCTGCAAAATACTCTTTTAAAGTGTACCACAAAAATATATTCTATATAATGTATATTTTGCTTAAAAATTCAGATGGTATATTTAATATAAAGGTTCTATGAAGGCCTAAAGTAAATAAACCTATTTAACTTAGTGCAATCTAGCATTTCCCAGATTTTCTTATTTTTTTAATTAATTGTTAAATTTATTGGAACAACAATAATTGGTAAAAATTACATAGGTTCCAGCTGTACAATTCTACACTACATTGTCTATATACTGCACTATATGCTCATCACCCAGAGTCAGTTTCCTTTCCATCACCATATATTTCATGCACCCACCCCCTCCCCTTACCCTCAGGTAACCACTAAACCATAGACTATGTCCACAAGTTTTTGTTTCTTTGTTACTTTCAGTTTTGTATTCCACATATTAGTGAAATAAGATGATTTTTTATTTTTTTAGTCTGACTTATCTCTCTTAATATGATGAGAATGCAATATTATTTTGAAGGGGAGTACTGTCTTTATTTTAGTATGGACATGTTTATCCCTTCTTTTTTCCCTTGACTGTAACATTTCTCCCTCTTCCTCCCTCCCAATATCCACCACAACCCAGGTAACCTATGTTAACAACTTTATATATACAATATTGATACTATTTAGGGGAGATTTCACCCCTTGATTACTTGTTTTACAACAGTGATACTTAATTGCATTAATATTTTCTCACACAACAGTACTCATGGCAATTTCTTCAATGTCAACTGGTATAAATCCAGTTGACTTTTTTTAATGATTGCATAATATTCCATCATGTGAATGTAATCATGGTTGTTTAAGCCACTGCCGTATTTCCTGTACTAAGAAGCACTGTGTCCTCTGCCAAGATGCTACATATGCTCCTTAATTACTTCCTCTTCAGTAATCTGAGGTCTTTTAAATATTATATGTTCTTCATTTTTTTAGCTATTCCCACAGCAATACCATGCCAGAACTGCAAAAACCATTTGAAAGGCATTTATTTTGTCCATTCCCCATTCCCAGGTTCTAAATTTTTGTTAAAATATGATAGCAGTTATTCAAATTTCACTAGCATTGTATCTTGGTTCTAGCACCTTTACTTTGCCCATAAGGAACATATTATAAATTTTCCTAACTTTCTAACCGATTCCATTTGTTTCTATAAAATCTTGCTCACCATAATTTTCTCTGTTCTTTTTCTCTTCTATTTTCAGGTTTTTTTCTTGGTTCTTTTAGTGTTTGTTTCTCTGTTTGTTTTTCATTCCAGTGTTTTCTTCATATAAGGTTCATGGATGATATAATCTCTAAATTCTGACATATTTCCACATGCCTGTTTTATTATATGTATAATATATTATTGACATTGTGGCTCGAGCATCATTCTTGAGTTATGACCAGGTCTTCTAATACTTATGGGGCCCAAAGAAGAGATAAAAATAGAGGTCCACATACCATGTATCTAAATATTTTAGTTATAAACCAAAATCATGTTATAACATTCTACCTTGATTAGCACACTTATATAATGACATGAAAGAATAACTTTTAATAAAAAAAATCCTTGACTTTAATTCTATACCAGAAAGTGGTGGCACAGGGAGAACAATCTTCTGACTCTTTGAACACTGGCCCCAGGAGGTCATAACCCTTTGACTCATTGGACTCATTGCTTTGTGAGGAGGGTCATTGCCAGAGGAAGGCCAGAGTGTTCACTTTAAGGTTTAGGTTTATAGCAAAGGGTCCTTTTGCTCTGGTCTAAGATTATTACTTGTTTGTTGCTTTGTGACCAATAAAATGTAGATACTTTGCAAGAGCTTTCCAGTTTCAGTGGTGCAAATGGGAAATCCAATTCCAATGTCATGTTTTTCTAGGTAATTTCTTTTTACTGTATTTATATTTCTAATAGTTTGTCTTTATCCATGTAAGCACTGGCAAACTACAGCCCATGCACCCTATTTCTGTGCAGTCTATAACTATGAATGAATTTTACCATTTTACAGGGTTGTCAAAAAATAAGAATATGCAACTGACACCTTCTTTGGACCCCAAAGCCTAAAATATTTACTCTCTGACCCTTTACAGAAAATGTATACTGACTTCTGGAGCAGAGAAATATTACCAAAAAAAAAATGCTAAAGTATATGTGTTTCTCATCAATCCAACCTTAACTTCAATGAACTGTCAACCAGCAGATTAAGCTCATTTTCTAGTTCAAATACATTTTCCTGTATTATTTGTTTAATTTTCCAGAACCCAACATTTTAACTATCATGTTATGACATCTATAGGTAAATTAATATAGAAGATATCTACAATAAAGAAAACCATTGCACTTCAATAGGCATTTAATTATTCTTATTTTAGTTCCTGATAATTTTCTAGATAGTTTTCATCAGATTGCTACTTTATCATCATACAGGCTGTGTATTGCACAACTCTGGTAGGTGTCATTTACAAAAGCCAAACTGTGAGTTATGGTCCTTGGAGTTTGCAACATGGTGACCCTGATACTTATAGAGGTCCTGTCTGTTGCAAAGCATACAATTTTACAAATAGGTTTATCCAATCTTGTGGCTTCAAAACTTGGTTAACTTGGTTGCACATTAGAAACAGAGACTGGATCACATCTTCAGACATTATGACTTTATTTTTTGGTAGTATGGGGGTCCTGGCATGAATATTCTTATTTAATCCCACAGATGACTTTAATGTGTTGCCATGGTTGAGAACCACCAGTCAGATATTTTCACCATACTAGTGATTACATTCTGTCTCAGTCTGTTTGGGTTGCTATAACAGAATACCATCGACTGGGTGGCTTGAATAAATAGCATGAATTTATTTCTCATATATTGAGAGTCAGGGAAGTCAAGATCAAGATGCTGGCAGATTCAGAGTTTGGTGAGGATTATCTTCCTGGTTCATAGATAACAATTCTTGCTGTATCCCCCTCACATGGCAGGAACGACATGGGAGCTCACTGGGACCTCCTTTATAAAAGCATGAATCTCATTCATGAGGGTTACTTCCTCATGACATAATCACTTCTTAAAGGCACCATTTCTAAATATCATCACTTTGAGGATTAAGGTTTGCATATGAATTTGGGGAGCACATACATTAAGTCTATGGCACATTGTATGGTCTTTGTCACTAATATAAATGCCTATAAAGAAATTTAATTTAAAAAATGACAAAACTTATTATGAATAAACGCAATGGTAACATTATTGTGTAGACATATGAACATAGGTCTTTTGAGCTCCAGAACCCAAACTCTTACCCACTATGCTAGGGCATCCATAAATATAGATGAACAAACAAACAATACTTTGTTAGATTTCAGTTATACATATTTAATTTCAATAGGTCTCTCATTATTGCGCAAGGTTCCAGAAACCCTGAAATCTTGTAACTATCATACATGCTAGTCAGCTTTTCATTATCAAAAAGTAGATGTGAACTGTTTTTACTAGTCTAAAAAAATCCTTTAACTCGTTGCTTCCCAATTGGTAGTACACATAACCCCAGAGATACAAACTGGGCAATTAAGGAATACAAAAAATAATCAGTAATGGAGAAAAAACAAGTAAGGTAAAAATAGTGCAAAACATTAGTTATGGCACAAGAAATGTTAACTGAATCACTGTTAATAGAGACACTTCATAATTAGATAACATTGGGGAAGCCGGGATGGCTCAGTGGGTTAAGCGGTCACTTTGCAGCACCAGGGACCGAGGATCAAATCCTGGCCCTGGTCTGTGCAGAACCATATGTGGAACTGGGGAGCTCCCCCAGCTCAGTTCTCTCTCTGTCTCCGTCTCTGTATCTCTCTCTCTGTCAAAATAAATAAATAAATAAATAAAACAATAAAACTTAATTATTTTTATTTATTTATTTATTTTTATTGTTTTTGACAGAGAGAGAGAGAGAGAGAGAGAGAGAGAGAGAGAGAGAGAGAGCGATACAGAGACAGAGAGAGAACTGAACTGGGGGCACTCCCCAGTTAAGCATATGGATCCGCACGGGCCGGGGCCGGGATTTGATCCTCGGCCCTGGGTGCTGCAAAGTGAGCGCTTAACCCACTGAGCCATCCCAGCTTCCCCTAAAACTTAAAAAAAATTAGATCACATTAGCAAATGATGATGGATAAGTGCATGGCTATGAACCCTTCCCCAAAACTGCTCTTCTACCAATCATTATAAGCAGGTTCAGAACAATCCATTTGCAATATTTCTAGAAGTTCCCCAAACATAAATACATCCTTAGCCAGACTGATCAGTTTAGTTGTTGACTGAGTAAAAGTATGTCCATCGTCTATAATTGTGATTCTTTTTAAGTATGGTAGTTTTTTTTATTTAATGTTTAAAATAGTTTCATTTATTATAGTCAGTGATTTTTAAGCATGTCTGTTATGGATCAGTGGTTGAAAACAGGAACACTTAATAAACCAAAACTTTATGTAAATTATAGCCCATCAACAAGTATATCCCAGCTACCAGTACACCCACATGTGGAGATAGTAAAAAGGTACATGCCTCAGATACAACACAGAAGAAAATGGAATAGTCTGAAGAGTAAACTAAATATGAGTTTTCATTTGTATGGATGATGACTATTCTAATACTTTATGTATTTTTTGTGGGAAAGTGTTACCCAATGGTTGCACAAAACTATCTACTCATGCAACATTTAGAAACTAAACATCCCATGTATAAAAACAAAGAAATATATTATCTTTGGCACTTGGAAAAGTGATGAACTGTTACCTCATGCAAGATGTCAGGAAAGAATGACAATGAAAATGTAGTTGAGGCTTCATACCATATTGCTTATTGTATAGTTAAATTTGGCAAAAAACATACCATAACTGAATATTTCATTTCTGCTTGTATTAATGATACTATTTTTGTATGTTTGGTGAAGAACGTGTCTGCAAAATCAATACTATCTCTTTTTAAACAATATAATGTCTTGATTAATTCAGCAAATGTTTGACAATGTTGAACCTTTAGTAGTACATAGAATTAAGAAAAGTAAATTATTTTCTATCTAAGTGGATGAAAGTGTAGATGTTGCTGATTGATCTATTTTGCTCATCATCGCAAGGTGCTTAGTAGGAAATAACATTGAAGAAAACCTGTTGCTTTGTTACCCATCGATAGAATGTGCCACAGCCAAAGATATTTTTAATGCAATCAATGGCTATTTTATTGAAAAGGACAGTAGTTTGTCAAATTGTTGTGGTGTATGTACTGACAGAGGTAAACCTATGTCAGGTAGTATAGGCATATAGCTGAATTAAAGAAGTAGCTAACTCCTCACATACCATGGAATCACTTGTGCATTCATGGATGAAGTCTTGCATCCAGTCCTTTCTAGTGAACTGAAAGCTGTTTTTGATGAGGTTGTAAAGGTTGTCAATTTTATTAAGTCACAACCACTCAACTCCAGAGTATTTAAAGTTCTGTGTGAAGAAATAAATAGTATTCACACATTACTTTTGCATACAAAAGTAAGGTGGCTATCTCGTGACAAAGTACTTACATGCATGTTTGAACTTCGACATGAAGTCCAGGTGTATTTTTTAGACCATGGTTTCTCTCTTTCTCCAAAGTTTCAGGACAGTGATTGGCTTCAAATTCTTCCAAAATTCTCAGTTATTTTTCTGCAAATAAACAAACTGTACTCAGGACTTCAAAACAGTTCAATCACTTTATTCAAAGTAACCAACAAAATTGAGCTGATGTTTTAAAAACTGGTCTTTTAGAAAGCATGTATTGTAAGAGGTGAGCCTGAAATTTTTGAAACTCTGTACAATTTCTTTGAGGATTACTTGCTCTTATCCCAAAATGTGAAAGATAATATTGTAAGTCACTTGAAGGATCTTAACATGTCCTTTTATAAGTATTTCCCTCAACATGGAAAAGAAAACAACTGAATTGCACATCCCTTCAGTGAAGAATTATTCAAAGAAGCCATACTATAAACAAATGAAAAAGAACAGATAAATCAAACTTTCAACAGATTCTTCTTTAATTTCTGATTTTGAAAGAAAGCAGTTTATTGTCTATGGGTAGAATCAGTGAGGAATACAAACAGTTCAATGAGAAGCTACTCAAATACCTCTTTCTATTTACTAATACTGAACTAATGGAGAGAGCTTTTCATTCTTACATCTTCATAAAAAATGAGTACCACAACAATCTTGAATGCAAGTCCAGATTTAAGATTGCATCTTGCATACTTTCTGTCTGATTTCAAGAAACCAAGTGCATCAAAGTAAGCTCAATGATCTTACTAACAAAGTTTAAATCAGCTAGTGATCTGCATAACAGTTATTACAGACTTTTCAGATACACAAATGAATATTATTATTAATAATAAATTAAATGTTTGGTAAATACTTGATCATCATTATCAATATTTAACTGTGTTATGGATACGGTGAAATTAAATCTGTGATTTGTACTTTTCCTGCAGTATTTTTTCTTTTTTAACTTATTACCTAATTTTCAATATTTTACATTAAGATAGGCACTGAACAAAAGTGTCACTATTTAAAAACAGCTGTTTTAAAAACAAGGATTTCATTTTATTAAAAAATGGTTTAAAAAGGGTACACAAGTGGAAAACGTTTGGGAACTACTGCTTTAACAGAATGTTAATGACAAAGGTTCTAACCTGGATATGAACATTTAGGTATCCCAAATTTCCAAGTGACTGGTAACAGTTGAGGACAGATATCTCACTCATATCCTGGTATATATAAAGAATATGTTTTGTAAGTTGTACACTGTTTCTAATGGAAAATTACTTCTTCCTCTCCTTATAGGAGAATATGTGGTGTCCTTTGTAGCATACATATAGACTAAGGGAGGCCAAGGGACAGCTCCAAAAAAAACATTTAAAGGTATGAAAAGAGCTTGCAAGAAAATGATATGTCTCTCACTCCCTGAATGAGTCTGAAATCTCACCCTGATAGTACCATGAGACTGGAGAATGTTAAGAGAGTTCTTAGGAGAACCTAATATTTTGGGGAAGCATAAGGAAACATCAAAATATATATTTTTCTGGTACAGATATTTCTAAAGGTAGGAGCTGTTCTGGAGTTGCCTAAACCAGCAGGGCCAGAAGAGGTTATGGCAAGGTATACTTTGGAAAAATATGGAGAAACCTTCTCAGTCATGGACATTGGAAGACATAGAAGAGAGCATTAATACAAAAGATAGAAGTTGTAGGACTATCTAGAGAAATATGGAGTAAATAAGACGCCTTTGTACCTTGGGAATCTGAAGAAAAGAACAATTGCTCCTTTATGAGGTAATCTTCAGTGATAGAAGGGGCCAGAATGGAGTTAAGCAGTGCATCAGAAAAGTCAAATACTTCACATATGCAAAGACAACAGCAGAGGTTACCAAACTGGATAAGATGAAGTCATTAGCCATAGCAAGTAATCACTGAATTATGTAAAAAGAACTCTGTGTCTACATTCCCCTTCCTTGTCTCCAACACCAAAGGAATTTGATTTAGGAAAAGGAAAGAGGTAGAATGCATTTCAGAACAAGATAACACTGAGACCCTTACTATTCCCTAACCCCCAGACTGGTCTTCAAACTACCAGAATCATTGCTCTGGTCTGCACTAGAGTAGAAGGTGGAAAAGCTTTTCCAATTTTTACAATAAATTGAATAAAATTTGAATAAATGAAAATGGCTACAATTTAATGGACTCTGATAAAGATGTTGCTAAGGGACAGGATGGGGGATCAAAGAGAGCACAGTCAAAGCAGTTCTTGGAAAAAAAGTAAAAGCTGTTTCATGTTTATATTTCTTAGAATCCTCCCACCAATATCAAAGACAATTATAATTTTATCTTGAAACCTTTCTGTGGCAAATAAAACATTTTGTCTTGAATTATGGTTATTTGAGTGCGTCTCATCCTTTATGACATGGAAGCCCTCTGCTGTCAATATCTATATTTGACCATATTTCTATTTTTCATTGTGATTAGCAGAATTTTGTGATAACAGCTGTTTTTATATAAGAGTATGATAGAATGTGCGTAGGTTTGGGGTCAGAAATTCTTATATTTATAGATAAATGTTTTCAGATTCTTGGGGAAGATACCCAGAAGAGAAATTGCAGGAGTATATGGCAATTCTAGTGTTAATTTTTTGAGGAACCTGCATACTGTTTTCCATAATGTCTACACCAATTTACATTTCTACCAGCAGTGTATGAGAGTTCTTTTTTCTTTGTGGTGCTAATTATTTAGAAGGATAACAATAGGAGAGGAGTAATCGTGGGTTGAGAGCTAAAGGGCAGGGATCAAAACTCCCCTTTTTGCCATGTTATATTTAAGAAAGCTCTCCACGTGGAGATGACATGTAGGCTGCAGAAACAATAAGTCTGGAACTTTGAAAGAATCCAATTTAGAAATATAAATTAACAAATTACAAAAATAGAGATAGACTGTAGTTATAGGACTGAAGTATGAGTACAGTTGGAGGTGGGGACTGAAGATGAAATCCTGGGCACTCCAAACTATAAAAATTTTATAGATGTTGAAAAGCAAGTGCATAAAAGAGACTGAGGAACTGTGGCCAGTGAGGTTGGTGGTAAAATCTGGAATCTGTGATGTCACAGAGGCAAGAGGAGATGCATTTTACTGATGACTTGGCTAGCTCTGTGGAATAACACTTATGAGGTTGAATGAGTTGAGAATGAAGCATTAACAGTTGCATTTAGCACCATGATGACTTTGACCAGAGTAGTTTCAATGGAGTGGAGGGGATACAACCTAAATGGTGGCAGCTAAAGATATAACAATAAATGTGGAGCTAAATGCAAACATGCAAGTTTTTGATATAAAGAAAAGACAAGAAATGAAGAGGGTTTGATTTTATTATTATCATTTATTTATTTATTTTAAATTTTTATTGTTTTGACAGGAGAGAGAGAGAGAGAGAGAACTGAACTGGGGGAACTCCCCAGTTCAGCACATGGGTCCACATCGGCCAGGGCCAGGATTTGATCCTCGGTCCCCGGCACTGCAAAGTGAGCACTCAACCCACTGAGCCATCCCGGCTTCCCCGAGGGTTTGATTTTAAATGGGAGATACTAGAGTATATTTGTTTACTGCTGAGAACCATCCAGCAGAGATAGAGAAATTTATGATGCAGGAGAGGAGATGGTGGAAGGTCTACTGTTCTTGAACATGCAACAAAGGATGGAATACAGGGTATAAGTGGACAAGAGGACCTTTAAAAAAATAATTGTGTATCTACTGTCCATAGACAGACGGTGGAGAGTATATGTATATACAAACAAGTTGTCTGGGTGATTAAGTGGTAAGAAAACATAGTTTCCTTCTGAATACTTGTATTTATTTAGCTGGTACCAAAAATAAATTTAATAGTTACAAATGGTCAAAATCTTAATGTTTATTAGACAAAATAGAAATTAAGTGGTATTGCGAGTAAATTTTAAGGCTGCTACAGCCAGAGGACAGAGTTGTATTTATATAAAGTACTATCGTGTCTATGACTCCTTCCACTGGAAGGAATTTTTGAAGATCAGATCCCAATCTAGATGTTAAGCTATCCACAAAAATGAAAGAAATATAACCACCTCACCAGTCTCCCATTAAATGTCTCAGCAGGAAGAACTCACTAATAATAGAGGGAGAGGGTCAGAAAAGCAGAAACCTGCAGACCCATACAAATAAAGAGATAAGCCATTTCCTAGGTAATGAGAAATCATTTTGCAGATCCAATTTAGAAGAAAACAGCCTTCTTTAGACTCAATTGAGGAAGAATTGTTATTTAAAAATCTGAACTTTAAACAATTCCAGATGCAAAAGATACCAAGACTTTTCTGCAATTAGTAATTAATATCCTACTACAAGAAACAGGTCATTCCAGGATAGGCAGTGAGATCCCCAAAGCATGGGATCTAAAAGGATGCTAAGCAGTATCCAGATTAAGGATCTGAGAAAAAATTAAGGAACAAAGAAGGCAGCAATTTTCCTCAAGGTTTCAGCACTTCTTGTTGATGGGAATTTTAAACTAAAACCTGAACACTGCTTTATTCTCAATCATTTTATTATCTTTATAAATTGTAAGTTTAAAAGCCCCTTC
>PVKE010051489.1:0-10623 GCA_004027555.1 Craseonycteris thonglongyai | reverse complement strand
TTCACGTTGTAAGAATACAACTAATTTAATGAAATATTGATGTATTTATCACTTAAAATTTACCAGTTTTCAAAATGTATGTATATATTACTTAAAGGTAGAGTATTGTAGATTTTAAATATTTTATTAAATTGTTTATAATGTTGTATGAAAACCCTTGATTTTCTTTTAAAATATATTGTTTTTCTAGATAATCTAGAACATAACAAAATTGAAAAAAAAAAATATCACCCAATTTTGGGTTAACAACATTATTGGGAGGGTTTGTTGACAGAACATCTGTTTGCTTTAACTAGAATGTATGAAAATCATTTGATTAATGTATTTAATTTTATTTATCCTTAAGAGGAAGATAAACTACCACCTGTGCAATGCAGTACAAAGAAAAGATTATCCAGACAATGAATCAGAGCAAGGACCATATTGCAAATCTAAAATTCAAAACAATTATGTTAGTTTAGAAGATAAGACATACAAACTACAAATCATAAACACAATGCAGTCTTTAGAATATCACCTGAATAATAGCAGAGACACTATGGTAGAAGATAAACACTACTGAAAAGCAAAAAAAAAAAAAAAAAAAAAACAAAAAAAGCTTTTTTGTTGTTGTTATTTATAGGATCCACATTTACAAATACCACATCAAAGAAATGAATGACAGTTTGGCAAAGTGCAATAGAATTCAAGGGAAAATAAATGTTGCAAAGATCCTATTGTTTATTAAGGTAACTATTTGATTAAACTTCTAAAAGAACAAATACTTAAGGTCATTCTAAGATCTGTATCTACCTAACAATAAAAGTAGCCCCTCCCCCTAGCCCAGAAAGATCTGCATTGGGGCCTGCTCAGGTAAACTAGAATTTTCTGCAGAAAGGTCCAGGTTAAGCTGTCACAGCTGTGGAAGAATTCAATGGAAGACTTAAATCGCAAAGCCCCACAGATTAGCAGTGAAAATGTTTCAGAACAGGATGGAAAACTGCTTTACTGTGCTCTCCTTTTAGAATTTTTATCACTTGGGCTGGGGGTAATGGGATAAATGGAAAGAAATTAAAAGAATGCAGATGGCATGATACCATATTGTAGCAATGAATATAGCAGAACAAGAGTTTAGGGAGAGTTATTGAGTGATCAAGCACAATAAAAGAGAAGATTATGGTATCATTTGGAGCATGAATGCAATTCTGTTTTGTTTTTTGATTTGTGTACAGTGTAAGGAATGTCAAAAGAAGTATAGCTGTTAATAGAGTCCCCTCTTTAATTTTTACACTTTGTCCTCTTTCAACCTTCTTCACCCCACCCCCAGGAAATATTCACTTCCCTTTTTCTTTGCTCCAAAAATGTTTCCATTTGTTTACTTTAATAGCATTTTTATAATAATCAAACTTTTAAAAAACACTCTGAATTTTTGAGGCTGTTCAATGTCACAATGTTAAAATTTACTAATCACAAAAAAGCATTAATTAAAAGTTAAGTAACTGAATTATAGGTAATTTAACCCAGAAATGAAAGGGCAAGTATTCAAATTCAAGTTTGCTTTGATAGACACAAAGATCACATTTTTGACCATGCTTCTAAATAATCTGTTTTCTCGCTCACCCAATCAATGCTTACAGTATCTTTCTTTTCTTCTCAAGCTCAAATAGATGAATCATAAATTAATTTAATTCATTCTTACATGGCACTAATTTATAATATGTAATATTCTCTCCTCTTATTGGAAAAGAATGTAAATTAAATGGAATAGCTGAAGACATGAAATTATTCTAAATAAATTCTAAATAAAAATTCATGCTGTAATTTGAATGTGGTAAAATTGAATATTTTGTTTTCTTACAATTATAAGGTCAAGCTGAAAAAACTCCTCGTTTGAGAAATTTTTTATATGTTATGGCTCTCTCGTAGCTCTGGGTGAGAAATAATGTTGAAAGTTTCAGGGCCATACTCTTTTAGAAATCAGAGTAAATAAAAATGTAGCACATATACCTGGAACCTGAACTGAGTCACACCTTCTGTTATTCATGACAGAAATACCTAGAAGCATTTTTGAGAGAGTTAAGTAATTAGTTATTATTTATTGAATTTATTGGACTAAGAATTTTAAATTACTATCCAGTCTTCCTTGTGCTTATGTTAAGAACATTCCTGTATCAAATTCTTAAATCTTTATTCAACCTTATTCAAACCTTGTACATATCCCAGAAATTGTACTACCATTGTATGTACTATATGTATTCTAAAGGATTGGTATTAGTTCTAATTTCTAGTACTTCTTTTGCTTCTGAATCTGTAATTGAGAAGTTCTTCAACCACTTTATTCCACAGTCTTAATTTAAAAAATAAATAAGTGAAGCACTATGATACAATCAAATTAAAAGATTGCAATTATCTTTTGCCTCAGACCCATTGTATGTAATACTTGTAAAAGGAAGACAGTGACTTTTGTTATGTTTATATAATAATTTCTCTTTGGGAACAGATTGATCAAAGCCTGTATAACATCTTAAATTACTTACTATTTACCTAGTATACTTTTCTTTTTGCCACATTCCATTATTATGAGTTCTTATTATGTGGTAGATAGAGTTGAACTATAGGCTAGAGAATAGCAAACAAACACAACAGGAATAGGAAAAGAAAAAACATTCTCAAAACAAAATCAAACAGACCTCACCTATTTTATTGTAGGATTTACTAGCAAAGGACATTGAAAATGTTCCTTAACCTGGAACCATGTTTTCAATCTTAGATTTTAAAATACCGGTAAAGTCTTTTGCAGAGGAGTTTTTTGTTTTTTTCCCCCTAAGGTTTGTAATAGCTATTTCCTTATTAAGATAAATATAGTGGCAAATAAAATTTTAATGTCCTTGGGTATGCTCAAATCAGCCAATGTCTAAACACTAAAATTTTAAATTATCATATAAATGTACAGCTAAATTGGTTTCATAAAACAATCACCAAGTTGTGCCAATTGTCAAAGAGAATAAATATAAGCCATGTTAATAAAGTTCACAGTAAATTGTGAAGTAGCATAAAATCAATTCAGTCCCTCTTAGTAATGAATCATTGAAATAACAACTTTTCTTCCCTAGCTGCAGGATTATATAATTGAGAGATAGAAAACTATCTTAAATAACATCTAATAATTAAGTTCAGGCAATAAAAGAAATGAAACAACATATTACTTACTAATTTTCATGATCATAAAATAAATGTGATAGGGAACTATTCCAAAATAGTGAAGATGTTGATACCACTGAAAATTTGAAGGAAATTATTTAAAAATCTTAAAACATACTAGCCATTATGAAAATATTTAATACAACTTCATAGAAATATATTTCTAGAAGGTGTCATGTGCATACTTCTTGAAAACATTAAAAAGAAAACAGTTGATATAAGTGGTCAAATCATCTTATTATCTAACAAAAACATAGTTATTCCATTTTATTGGAATAAGTTTGACTTATTATTATTATTAAAATTGATATATGAATAATAGAGGTTGAATTTTCACTACACAAAGTCAACCAACCCTATAAGTTCACTCTCATTTTACTACAATAAATGATTTCTTCAACTGTCAAATATATTTTAAACTTAAGATTTCTTTCTAAAACACAAACTACTAAATAATGTTAAGAATATTCTCTCATATAACTTCTATGCCATATGAGTACAATTCTCCCAGATTTGCCTAACAGAAGTACTTCTGTAGGATAGTACTGGAGCTGACATTTGATTTACAGACCAGTGTAATTATGAATTTTGAAACACTGTGGTTCAAATATTATAAAGCATTAGATAACAGAGACCAGTGAAATATCTTCAATCTCTCTAAAGTATAATGAGCAAAATGATATTTGATTCTAAATATAATGCCTTCAACCCCCTGCGAGATGGTAGAGCCTACTAATAACCTTAAAGATTAGGCTCTTAAATTGGTGTTGCTCTCTGGATCACTAAGGAACAGAAGGCAAATAATTTTTGGCCCCAAGTGGGAAGTATTGGACAACTAAGTTGTTCCTGGGACAGACATTTTTGGATTATGGTTAAACCTATTTACTATTTTCTTTGCCTTACCTGCCAAATATATACAGAGACCTCACTAATATATTTTTGAAAATATATGTATCAAACAGAATAAGCACATTCAATTTTTAAACAATAAGTTTTTAAGTTGGAAAGTGCAGACATTACCAAATCTCTCTGATGTAATACTATTATTATCCAGTGACACTGAATTAATTGCTCACTGAGAAAAGTTAGAAACTATCATGCTCATCTGTTTCCATTTGAAGAAAAAAACAGTTGTTAGGTTGTGTTGCAGATGTCTCAGCAACGACTGCAGAATTTTCCTTAAATAATCTTTGAAATAATTATTTACTGTCTTTCTGTTTTTCTTATAAGGCCAGCAAACCCCTGGTTATTATTATGTTGTGGTTTCTGCTTAGTGCCTTTCTTCAAGCAAAAATGCTTTACAATTTTGATTTTTTTGTCAAATGTTAAATATTCTTAATACAGAGAATATAACTGAAATATTAATTTCTATTTAGAAAAGAGACCACTGTTGAACAGGTTAGTTCATTGCATTAACCACTAGCAAATGTAGTATTAGTTGCCTTACAATGAGTTTCTACTGACTGGTCTATTTGGCTATGAATAAAGTAGCAACATAACATGTTACAAAACATGATCATAAAAACATTTAAGACAGTTTCAGAAGAGCACTATAAACTTTGTAGGCACTTATACTGCCATTTATGGTAGCTGAAGTGAAAAACAAACAAACAAAAAAACAAAAACAAAACAAAAAAATTGTTTAAGTGTTAATAATTATTATAATAGTTTAAATTGATGGCTATTAGCAACCAACTCTAAATAATTTAGCTGACCAATATGTAATTACTTAAGTTAAAAATTTAATCTAAATTTATAAACTTCTAATTTAATATATATGTTTATATAATGTATAAACTTTAATAATTACAAATTATATATAACTGCAAAAATAAAATAGAAGTCTACAAATTAAAATACAAATAATTTAAAGATAAAGCATGTTTATTATACATAGAAGGGTGATTCACAAACTTAACAGATTCAGTATACCTGTGAAGTTAATCAATAAAAAAAATTTTTCAGTCAAGTGTATTAATATTAAAAATCTGCTAGTGAGAGAAAATGCCAGGATTCTTAGATCATGTCTAAGGTCATTTGCCACTCTTAGTTTAGAGTCACTATTTAGAAAAAAAAAAGAGTTTATTTTTCCTCATTAATGTTTTTAATATTGTTATAATATTTTAATAACAATATATGTAAATTTGTGTATAAACAAAATAATCTAAAGAGACTAACATTTGGAGACCTATAATAATGAAATGATGGAGATGCCAGGATGATTCAGGGGGTTAAGTGCTCGCCTTGCTGCCCCAGGGTCCAAGGATCAAATCCTATCCCAGGTCCTGTGTACCTATATGCTGAACTGGGCTGTGGCCCAAATTTGGTTCTTGCCAGGGCAAGCTTCCAATGTGGGAGGCCCATAGTTTGGCTCCCAGTTCATGGAGGTATGCCTTCCATGATGGAGGCCCCTGGCCCAGTTCCCACCCTGTGTAGTTCCTAGACCATCTGTGTGAAATGAAACTATGTCAAAAACTAATAATGTACAACTACGGAGACTACTCTGAGCTCTCCTCCATCTCTCTGTCTCTCTCTCTCTCTCTGTCAAAAACAATAAAATAAATCTTAAAGAAAAGTAATGATGATGAGCTTATGAAACAGGGAATAAAATTGGGTAAATACATGTAATTGTTAAATAATATTTATGCATTGGGAAATGAATTAATATATTTTGATATGATAGATATTTTTATTGACAGATAATTTGTTAATCCTTTAATTGATCATAAAAAAAAGTGTAGGTATACGAACACATAAAAATTGTTGTCTTGGAAAAACATTAGCCATGCTCAAAATAATAGGGTGAGTGGAAAATAGACTTCTTTAAGCATAGTATAGAGAGTAATTCATTATAACCATGGAAACTAAGTAGATTTCAAGAACTATTGGCACTGTGAGATTTGAAGTAAGTACAACATCAATTGTGGAACTGTAAAAAAAGAGCATTCTGAATAAGAAAAATGGAAGCATAAACAAAAGAAGGAAGGTTTAAGAAGGAAAGGGGAATTGTCCCATTACAGTGTGGAAAACAGTAATAAGAAATACATCTGCAATATAATTGTGTCTGAAAAGGTTTGATTTTTTTAAATTCATTTAGCAAATGGTAATTGAGCATTTACTATAGACAAACATAAGCTAAGCTAAGTGGATAGTCGTGAACAAAGCAGATTGACACAGTTGTAAAATAATATTACACAAATTATCAAAAATATCAATTCATTCCAACTTTGATTGTACTGCAAATAAAAAAATACAAGGTATAATGTGATGACATAAAACAGAGCTCCTGACCCTCTGGTAGTGACTATATGTTTCCAGTTTATTTACCATTCCACATCACAGGATACATTTTTCATATCTCTTCTTTCTTTCCCACTCACAACAACTTCCTTATATTCATGCTTGATGAATGCCCTCACTTTTTATTTCACTGAAAAATCTCAAGTATGTGCACAACTCTAGCTAGAATGAGCTTGATGCTTTCAAGTGTCTGAGAAAATCTAACTAGAGTATAGAGCAAGCTTGTCCAACTCACAGCCAGAGGGCTGTATGCTGCCCAGGTCAGCTTTGAATGCAGCTAAACAGAAATTTGTAGACTGTCTTAAAACATTATGAGGTTTTTTTTGAGACTTTTAATTTTTTTAGCTCATCAGCTATTGTTAGTGTTAGTGTATTTTTGTGCAGCCCAGACAATTCTTTCAATGTGGCCCAGGAAAGTCAAAATATTACTGGACACCCCTGATATAAAGGGGACAGTAAAAGTAGTATGTTATGGACTTGGAGCAAAAGTCAGAAACCAGATTGTGAGGGTACTTTCACTCATGTATTATTCAACATGCATTTATTGAACACTTGCAGTGGATAATGTACTGCTCCGAAGCTGGGGACATAATGATCAGCAAGAATAGGGGCAATTCCTTAAATTCTTAGGGTCTTATATTCTAGTTGGACAGATTAAGGCAATAAATAAATAAATGTTTTATATATGTCAATCACACCTCAAAAAAGTGTTTAAAATGTAATAAAAGTAAATAATTCCATAGTGCTATGGTCTTAAAAGGAAATGAAAAAGGCAATATGTAAGTTAGTAAGTGAGGGCTTGCAAGTTAGGGTGGAGAGTGGGAAAGAGCTATTTAACTGGTTAGAATAGAGAGAGTTTCTGTGATGTGATATCTGGTATAATTTTAATGACGAGAAAATGTTAATATGTAATAAATAGTAATATATTTTTAAAAGTAGTGGAAAAAAGTCTCTTTATTAAGTGCTACTAATATATTTAAAGGAAAGAAAAAACAAACAAGCAAATACACCTGGGTTATAAATCTTGAAGAGTGAGATAAGAGATAAAGTAAATAGAGCCATGTTATGTAGAATATGACTAATTATAGAAAAGATTTGAACTTATTTCAAAGTGCAAAGTATAGTAGTCATATAATTTTAAGCTAGAGTTTCATGTCCTGAATAACTTTAAAAAGACCACTTTTGTTAGTATGTAGAACATGAAATGCAAGAGACTGAAAGTAAAAACAGAAAGGTTAGAAAGATTTTGCATTAACCCAGGAAAGAAACTACTTTGGATTTTATTCTGGAGGTAAGGGTGTGATAGAGAAAATGGATTATTTGGAATGTATTTCAGAATGTAGCTAAGTGGAGTTGATGATAAAAAAAAAGTTGGAATTGAAGAATAGAGAGAAGTCAAGGACGGTAGGTAGCTGCTTTGCTGAGAAAGAGCAGAATAAAATTATTTCTATAAGATTTACTTATATTGTCTTTTTTCAAAAGAGAGAGAAAACAACAAGGGTTGTCTCCATAGTTGTATGTCATTCGTTTTTTATATAAATTCACTCCTCAGTTGGGCACTGGGCTGCAAAGGGCAGGAACAGAGCAGGGGTCTCCTGCATGGGAAGCTCACCCCTGCAAGAACCGAATTGGTGGCATACTTCAGTTCAGCATATGGGTCCTCATGGGCCAGGGCCAGGATACAATTCTTGCACCCTGGGGCTTCAAAACAAGTGCTCAACCCACGGAGCCAGCCATTCCAGCTTCCCCCAGAATAAAATTATTTAAATGAGTTAAGCTAACAATTCACTTTAGACATACAAATAAGAAACTCAGTTGACCTTTAGATTTTGAAACTAGAGTTTAGGGCTTTTGTTTGGATAGAGTGAGGTAAAATTATTTCGGTATATAAGTTTATAAAACCAAATGAGAGGAGCTGGAAAGACAAAAGAATTGAGCCTTGAAGTTTTCCATTAATATTTATTGCTTTACAAATATTTATTAAGCTCCTATAATGAACAAAGTACATTTCTATATTAATAAAATATACCATTGAAAAATAGACAAAAATTCCACCTTTATTTATTTACACTGTTTAAGGATAAGAATGCAATACAAATTAAATGTAATAACTACACCATATAGTAAATTAAAAACTGATAAGTAGTACTGCCAAATACAACAGGGTAAAGTGGATTAAGAGTGCTAGGCCTAGAGAAGGTGCATTTTTTATAGTGTGATCATGGTAGACATACTTGAAGTGATATTTAAACAGACTTGAAGAAGGGAAGTGGGTAAGTCAAGTGGAAAACTGGCAGGAAAGCATTGCCTGTGATGGGAAAAGCTAATAAATAAGTCCTAACATAAAGAGTACTTAAGATATCTAAGAGACAGTGAGAGGTCTAGTGTGACAGGTGCAAAATAAGAAAGACTGGCAAACAAGAGAACAGAATTAAAGAGGACAGATTACGTAGATCTTGGGGAATATTTTACGACATTCTGCTTGACTACTGAGTGAGATGAGCAGCCACAAGATAATTGTTAAGCAGAGGTTTGAAATAATTTTGCTTAAGTATTCAACTAATCATTTTATTAGTTTTGTTTAACAAGAGAATTGTGAGTCTTAATTGAAATAAAGAGACTGGTGTTCTGAGAAATAAATAAATGTGGCTAGAAACACTTTGTAGATAGTTTCTTAAGCATAATTTTAGGACATTTAAAATCTATTTTTTTAAAGATTTATTTATTTTTATTTTTTATTGTTTTTGACAGAGAGAGAGAGAGAGAGAGACAGAGAGAGAGATACAGAGACAGAGAGAGAACTGAACTGGGGGAACTCTCCAGTTCAGCATGTGGGTCCGCACGGGCCGGGGCCGGGATTCGATCCTCAGTCCCCGGTGCTGCAAAGTGAGTGCTTAACCCACTGAGCCATCCCGGCTTCCCCAATTTTAGGACATTAGAACTAAAATTAAAAAAAAGAAGAAGAAGAAAAAAGAAAGAATGAAGTTGGACTGTCTGTTAAACTTGAGATGCCGAGTTAATGATGTTCAAGAATAGATGACAAGTGAGCATTTGGTAATATGAGTCAATCCTCCAGGCCAGCCAGGAGGTATAGGTAAAAAAATATAACTAAAAAACAAAAACAAACAAACAAACAAAAAAAATATATAACTATTTGCATGATGCCTTATGTCATGAGACACAAAAGAGATTAGAGAATAAGTGTTCATAGAAAATATGTGACTGAGGACTCTGAAGATTTCAACATAAATTGATCTGAGACAGCTAGTAGAACAAGTGACTGAAAAGAAGAGATGTGGTGTCTTGGTAGCCAAATTAAATAAGTAAATCAACAAACAGGGATAATCTTGGGCCACATGTTTCTTCTGAATTAAGATGAGGATTAAAAATGGTTTTTGGGAGAAGCCGAGATGGCTCAGTGGGTTAAGCTCTCACTTTGCAGAGCCGGGGGAGGATCGAGTCCCGGCCCTGGCCAGTGTGGAACCATATGCTGAACTGGAGGTTCCCCCAGTTCAGTTCTCTCTCTGTTTGTCTCTCTCTCTCTCTCTCTGTCAAAAACAATAAAAAAATAAAATAAATAAACGAATAGCTACTTAAAAAAAGAAATTAGCTTTAAAAAAAAAATGATTTTAGGATGCCATGAGGAAGCCCTCGGTGACATCAATAAGCACAGTTTCTGAGATGTTTTAATGAATAAACCCTTACAGAATGATTTTAAGAGAATAGGAGGCAGCATCATAACAATTATTTTCTATAACAGGGGTGGCCAACAAGTCGATCACGGTCGACTGGTCGATCGCGAGGCCAATTTTGGCCGATCGTCGATCGCTCGCAATGTCTGGGGTGGAATTCTGTGTACCATGGACTTTGAAGCGATTGTAGAAGTCAAAACTTTCTAGCAATAGTTTAATGCATTCTGGGAATTTGCCAAGGTCATAAATTCTTAGAATTCTGACAGCCTGACACTGTGATCTCCGCCCACCCAGACAATACATTTTGACTTATGTGTTACACTTGTCACCGGACGCAACGTGTGAACGCAACAGTTACGACTCGACTCATCAAAGAACACAGTCAGTTAGCTTGAATATTTGGTAGTGTCATACGGTAGCTTCTTTTCTTTTGTATTAACAGTATTATTAT
>PVKE010051488.1:0-10623 GCA_004027555.1 Craseonycteris thonglongyai | reverse complement strand
GCCGCTGGAGTTGGCGCTTCAAATCAGCCGGGCGCCGCAGCGGTGCCGCTCGAGTTATAAGAGCTACAATCGCTTCAAAGTCCATGGTACACGGAATTCCACCCCAGACATTGCGAGCGATCAACGATCGACCAAAATTGGCCTCGCGATCGACCGGTCAATCACAATCGACTTGTTGGCCACCCCTGCACTATACTCTTCTGGGTTTCCTACTATCTCTGTGTTTAGTTCTCTTCAGTCTCTTTACCAGCCTCCAACTTTTCACACGGTCAGCTAAATTTTAGATCCCTTCAGGACTTGGTCCTGGGATATTTTCTCTTCTCTATTTATACCTTTTCAAAGTGATCTCATCCAATCTCTGGAGTTTAAATGTCACTTTTATTTTCATGCCTCTCTTATCTTGCCTTAGTATCTTTTCTTACGTTCAGACTCATTAATCAAATATTCACTTAATTTTTTTCTTTTTGAAAGTTGTCCAGTTAAAGTTATCATTTTCATAATAAAAGTCTTAATTAATTCCCACACCAAAACCCAAATGAAACCAATAAAACCAAAGCAAAATAAAAACACTTTCTGCTTTCTCATTTTCTTCCCAGTAGTGTACCACAAACCTAGTATTAAACATGAAACCTCACACAAGGGTGGGCTGATTAAGTTTGCCCCCACTGTAATATTTTTTGTTAGCATTAGGCATACTTAGGTATAGCCAGTTCTATGTAGTCACGTAGTATCTCCACTTTATTATTCTTGACCTTGCACACACAGATGCTTACGTTTTTCACCTAGTACACATGGAAATGGAAGAGTGTTCAGACCAAAAAAACAGTCAACATGATCTTTTCTACTGAGGCCTGAGTTTTGAATTTTTTTGGTTGATTTGATCCCTTATAGCAGTATTCCAGGGACTGCCTTCTGTTCTCAGGGTCATGATGGACCCAAGTTTCATCACCTGCAATGATCTTCTTTAAGAAGTACTTACCTTCTTTTTCAAAATGTTACATGAGTTTCTGAGAAATGCGAACTCTTTCAGCTTTCATTTCTTCAGACAGCATGCCGGTACACACCTGGCACAAACTGCAGAATCCAAGAACACTACTAATGTATCCCTCTCTCTCCTTAGAAATGCCTAATTTGCCAACAATTTCTTATTTGTTTTATGCGATGATTTCTGATCAGTTCTTCAACATGATGAAGTTGAATCTTGATCAACTTGATGGAACTGACCACTTGTGGTCATAGGCTTTCCACTTTGTGGTTTGTCACTCAGATCTGCTTGCCCCACTTCTTCACCTTTAAAGTGCCTTACCCAGCATCTTACTATACTCACAGCAACACATTGATCGCCGTAAACAGCTTGCATTTGTCAGGAAATTTTAATTAGAGGAACTTTGTCCTCTGTGAAGAGTTCAGCAACAACACACTGTTTGAACGGAGTGGCTCAATACTCTCCCGTTTCGATGTGCAATGGGTGAAAAATGTTTACAAGTTCAAGAGTGATGGAAGGGAGATACCATGTAACTACACAGAACTGATTTTATCTAGATATGTCTAATGTAACAAAGCAAAATAGAAGATATTACATGAGAGTCTAATTACTCAATTTACGTATCTCCCACATTCAATTCATTCATCAGGCCTCTTGTTACTCTTACTATTAATAAATTTATCTCAAATTTGTTTCTTTCTCTCTATTTTTATTTTACCATTTTTATTTATGAAGCTAAGTCAGCCTCATCTTTTGCCTGAAGTACTTTTTTTCTGAAGTGTCTTTCTTCTACTTTGACCCTCTAATAAATTATCTTCAAAGCAATCAAGCAAAGTTTATCTAGTTGCTTTTAACACCCTTCTTAAGCTTCCATTACACTTACATAAAATTCATACTCCTTGGAGGCCCACAATAACCTAGTCTTTCCTATTTCTCCACACTCATCTTTTATATTTTCTTCATCACTGGTTATGCCACAGCCACACTAACCTCCTTTTTACTCTTGCAAATTGCAAGCTCTTTCCTATCTCCAGGTCTTTGCATTTAAGGTTCGCTCTACCTACAATGCTTGCTCTTCTTTACCCAGCTAGCTCCTTTTATTCAAGGCTCGACACAAATGTCAGTTCTTAAAGAGGCCTTCCCTGACTGTACTGACTCATGTTGCTCCTCCACTTCAATTTAACACAATATGACCATAGTTCATATATTTATATCTTTAGTAGTTTATTTTTCTTCTTGTATTAAAAATTAAACTCAATAAAGGAAAAAACCTTACCTGTATTTTTTGTTGACAGATTTTTCAGCAACAAGGACAGTGTGTATAATATAGTAAACATAATAAATCCTTCTTGAATAAGAGAAAACTGAATAAGAATGTTTATCTTTTAGCTCTGTTATTTTCATGTAGCTTTAGCTATCTTTCATGAAAGTTCTGATTAGAGCACAGTACCTTAGTGTTGTAAAATATCTTCTAGACTAGCATATCAAATCCTACAAAGTCCATGATTATGATTTAATGTAAAGAGAATCTGATGCTGGGTATTCGTATATTTAAAAAGTCATAAAAAAAAAACAGAGGACAACTTACTGAGTTACATAGTCAGAAAATGAGAATATAGAAGTAGCATCAACTACACATTAACACTTTTTTACCTATTCTGGGTCTATAAGAAGTTGTGTTTTCCCTTAAGATAAAAAAATAAATAAATAGCATAAATACGGTGTGATAATGTTTCTCTTAGAGAAGGCTTTAACTATTGACAGGATCCCTTGAATTAGTTGTGATTTACAGCACCTTCAACATAAGTGTGAAATCAAATGCAGCCACAATCTTTTATGCTTATTTTTATCCATTCCTGTCTCCCCATACTCCTTATTCATTAAGACCAGATTTTACCTGGCTGGCTAATAAATTGGTTTCAAATTATTAGAGTCTTAGCCCTCATTGGCTTTAAGACTCCAAAAGGCAGGTGTTTCTGTTTTAGACACTGTTGTATCTCTTGAGCCTTGAACATATCCCCAATGCCTAGAATATAATGGGTACTTAATATATAACTACTGAATATATTGTCTTATTTATTCTTCAGACTATTGAAAGGTCTTGATTTAATTACAGTACATTCAATTCGCTTAACTTATTTAGGGAGTCATTGTTAAACAGCTAAAAATCAAAGCTCTCTTTTGTCTAGCATGCCCTTTCTCTCTAATGTGTTGGTAAGCTACATAGACAAGAACAGATATTTTTTACATTTAGAAATGGAATTAGCATTATGAATAAACCAAACTTATGTGAAAGAGTATGACCTCTAAAGGCATGAGTAGATGATACACAAAGTTGGTCATCCTTGAAATGGAGAAAGCACAATACTATATAAAGGATATTTATAATACCCTTAAGTCTGATTTTGTAGCCCATGGGCTTGGACCATCTGTTATCACTTTATGTTGCTTTCTCCTGTTCCTTTCAGGTTTCCCTCTGGGCTCCACAGTGCAGTCTGAGACCAAGGGCATCTGGATGTGGTGTGTGCCCCACCCTACCAAGCCAGACCACACCCTGGTCCTTCTGGACACCAAGGGTCTTGGAGATGTGGAGAAGGTGAGGCAAAGAGTCACAAACAGATCCTTTATATTTTTTATTTTCTCCTTGTCTCTTCATGACCCTTTGCAGTTTAATTGCTATGATCTATTCCTGAAATATTGAAATCCAACTATATCAAATAAGACATACTTTGGTCTCTTTCAAACTCATTTCTAGGATAGATCAGATAATGTGGTATATTTAAAAAAGATCTTTTATTTCTCAGCACTGAAGTGAATAACTTTTTTTATTTTAGTAAATTTTTATTGAGAAACTGAATTAAAGGGTCTTAAGCTGAGTTACACACTTCTTATACTACAACTACATGCTGGCTTCAGCAATACTTTAGGCAACAACAAAACAATTTTGCCAATTTTCAAGGCTCTTGACCATCCTGCAGGAGCTTGCTTTTGAGCTTTTCTTCTGTACCTACCTTCCACTCTGTGTCAGTCAGACCAAATAACTCTACTTATTGCGGTCTAACTCTCATTTTGCTTTTGAAGGTCTTTTTACTTGTATGTTTCTTTCATTTCTTCGAGTCCACATTTTACAAATTCTTTGACATCCATTACTAAATTTGTAGGGATGTTTCATATTGCATGCACTCTCTTTCTCTAACTCCAGTATCTTTTATTACCCTTTGACAAATTCATTATTTTTACTTGATATATTTACTATTGTTTTCACTGCTAAGGTTCACTATTAATATGTAACCTTTTAAACATATTGCCATCTTCATTGCATTTGTTTTTCAAATGTTTGTAAATACAATGAGGTAGTTATCTTAAGGGTAACAATTATCATATTTATCCTTGCTTCCCTAGAACTAAGAAAAATATATAACATGTAGTATCAGTCTACAAATATTTTATTGACTATATTTTGAGTGTTTAGTTGTGACTGCCATAGCATATATTTTGTAGCTCACCTTTTTTTTACATGAACATATGGTGTCACTTATGAACAACTAATTGCTCAAAAAGCACTCTACTTTCTTTTATACATATTGTTTTATTTAACCTCATTTAGGGAAAAAAAAAAGGATACTTTGAGGAAAATATTATTACAACTCTTTCCATACATGAGGAAACTGAGGTCATAAAAAATGCCAATGTAATTGCCAAAGCTGAGATTTGCCTTTAATTCTGCTTTCACAATTTTTTCTTTGTACCAGCACTATGCAATTTAAAATAACAAATGAAAATAGTTGAACAGATACTGAACGAGTTTCTGAGGAGAAGACCGGTGTTTTCACTAATGTTTTCTAGGGTGATCCTAAGAATGACTCATGGATCTTTGCACTGTCCGTGCTTCTGAGTAGTGTTTTAGTCTACAACAGCATGAGCACCATCAACAACGATGCATTGGAGAAACTGCAGTATCCTTCTGAGTTTTATTCAGAAATTGATGAAAATATAGACTAAATCAAACTTCCCCTTCCCTGTGGCTAAGTGGCCTTCGGTGGAGCAGAGGGCATTCAGGGCAAAAGGTAATGTTTATAATATTTTTTATGAGGAAAATATAGGAATTGTGGGTAGGAAGTTCATTTTCCTTAGCTACATCCTAGCTACATGGCAGAGCTCACAAAACTCATCAGGGCAAGGTCCTCCCCTTCACCAAATGGAGTAGACAATGCCTCAGAGTTTGTGAGTTTCTTTCCAGATTTTATCTGGACTCTACGGGATTTCACCCTGAAGCTGAAGTTACTTGGGCTCACTATCACAGAAGATGAGTACCTGGAGAATGCCTTGAGTCTGATTCCAGGTATCAGAGCATGGCCTGGGCAGTGGATGATCCTGTAGGGAATGGGAAGTACTAAACACTGTCTGTCATCTCTGAGGTTGTATTTGTATTTGACCCCAGATCAAGCCCCATAGAAATGGTTACTGGGACCTAGATTATTCCTTCATAAAATCCAGATGAATATAGTGAAGATCACCCAACAAGAGTTCCTTGCATGTGTATAGAGCATCAGTTTTCAAGCGGTGGTACATGTCCCCCCCGGGGGTACATGCTGGCCAGTTCAGGAGTATGCGAAAATAAAAAGTAATGGTGGAAAAGCAAGTAAAGAAAAAAAATGCAAAACGGTAGTTACGGAACAATAAATGTTAAATTTGAATCACCATTAATGGGGATGCTTCAAAATTACCGGTAGATCATGTGAGCTAATGGTGATTGGTGAGAGTGTGGCTATGAACCCTTCCCCTAAACAGCTCTTTTATCAGTCAGCACCCACAGTTTCAGAACAAGCATTTGCAACATTTCTAGAACTTTCCCAAACATATAAACACATCCAGAGCCAAGCTATTTGAACAGTTTAGTTATTGACGGAGTAAAAGTAAGTACGCTGTCTTTAATCATGATCCTTTTCAAGTAGTTTTTTTCATTTAAGGTTTAACATAGCTTCAGTTATTATTTCAGTGATTTCTAAGCATGTCAATTATGGACTAGTGATTGAAAACAGGAACGGTTGAAAAACCAAAACTTGATGTGGATTGTAACCTGTTGCCATGTACTTCTCAACACATGTCCACAGCTATGAGTACACCCACACTGGGGGATAGTAAAAAGGTGTGTGGCTCAGCTACTACACAGAAGAAAAGGAAATACTCTGAAGAATATATTAAATATAGGTTCATTTGTAGGGGATGATGACTGCCTTAGCCTTTGTGTGTTGTGTGTGGGGTAATATTATACAATGGCTGCATGAAACCCTCACTACTCAGGTGACATTTAGAAACTAAACATATTATGTATAAAAACAAAGAAATACATTATTTTTGGCACTTAGAAAAGCATCCAACTCTTACTTCATACATGATGTCAGGAAGGAAAAGCCATGAAAATGCAGTTGAAGCATCATACCATATTGCTTACCGCATAGCTAAATATGGTAAAAACCACACCATAGCCATGAAGATATAATTTCTCCTTGTATTAAAGATACAATTTTTTCTTTGGGGAAGAACATGTCTGCAAAATCTAGACTATCTCTTTTTCAAACAATACAGTGTCTCAGAGAATTCAGGAAGTGTCTGACTGACAATGTTGAAGCTTTAGTAGTAGATAGAATTAGAAAAAGTAAATTCTTTTCCATCCAGGTTGATAAAAGTATAGATGTTGCTGATTTATCTATTTTGCTTGTACTCAGAAATGAAATTGAGGAAACCCTGTTGCTTTGTTAACTACCCATTGACAGAGCGTACCACAGATGAAGATATTTTTAATGCAAGCAATGGTTATTTCATTGAGAAGGACATTAGTTAGTTGAATTGTTGTGGTGTATGCACTGACGGATACAAGCCTAAATCAGGTTTTACAGGCTATGTGGTTGAATTAAAGAAGTAGCTCCCCATGTACCATGGAGTCACTGCTGCATTCACAGTCTTACATCCAAGCCTTTTCCTAGTAAACTGAAAGATGTTCTTGATGAGGCTGAAAAAGTTGTAAATTGTATTAAGTTACAATCACAAAACTCCAAATTGTTTAAAGTGCTGTGTGAAGAAATGAACAGCATTCATAGCACTATACTTTTGCATATGGAGGTAAGGTGGCTATCTTGTGGCAAAGTACTTACACGGATGCTTGAACTTAGATGTGAAGTTCAGGTATGGAAAGTGTGTATTGAAAGTGGTCAGCCTGAAGTTTTTGAAACTCTACACAACTTCTTATCTCAGAATGACTTGCACCTATCCCAAAACATGCAAGAGAATATTGTAAGTCACTTGGAAGGTCTTAAAATGTCCTTTTTATAAGTACTTCCCTCAATGTGGAAAGAGAACAACTGATTGCAGATCCCTTCCAGGAAGAATTCTTCTAAGAAACTAAACAATCAATGAAAAAGGTCAGTTAATCGAGCTTTTAACCAAATCTTCTTTAAATTCTGATTTTAAAAGAAAGCATCTTCTTATCTTCTGCATAGATGTCAGTGAGGAATACAAACAGCTCAGTGCGAAAGCATTCAAATACCTCTTGCCATTTACTAATACCAAACTAGTGGAGAGAGCTTTTTCTTCTTACACTTCATAAGAAATAAGTACCACACAAGCTTAATGTAAATCCAGATTTAAGACTGTTGTTTGCATCGTTTGAGCCTTTGATCTCAAGAAACTAAGTGCATCAAAATGAGCTCAGAGATCTCACTGACAAAGTTCCAATTGTCAGAGATCTGCATAACAATTATAACTTTTAGATAACACAAATAAATATTATTATTAATAAAAAATTAAAGGTTTGTTAAATACTTGATCATCATCCGTATTTAACTGTGTTACAAATATTGTGAAATTAAATTTGTGGTTTTATTATCAGTGTAGTAATTTTTCTTTCATAATGTTACCTCATTTCCACTATTTTACATTAAGATAAGCACAGAACCAGCGTGTCAGTATTTAAAAACAACTATTTTAAATACAAGGAGTACAGTCTTATAAATGGGTTTCAAAGGAGTACACAAGTGAAAAGGGTTTGGAACCACTGGTACAGAATAAGATAGTGAACCAGAGCTATTCTTTTTGCATGTGACTGATGGGTGTTTCCAACACTGTTTATTAAAGAGACTGTACTTTCCCCATTATAGTCTTGCTTTCTTTGTCTAAAATTAATTAGCCAAATATGTGTGGGTTTATTTCTGGGCTCTGTATTCTGTTTTATTTATTTATGTGTCTATTTTTATGCCAATACTGAACTGTTTTGATTACCATAACTTTGTAATATACTCGTAGTTTGAAATCAAGGAGTAGGATGCCTCCAGCTTTGTTCTTTTTACTCAGTATTACCTTTGCTACTCAGGGTCTTTTACCATTTTGTACAAATTTAGGATTGTTTATTCTATTTCTGTGAACAAAAAAAAAAAAAGCTCATTGGAATTTTGATAGGAATTGCATTGAATCTGTAGATTGTTTTGAGTAGTGCAAATATTCTAATATTAATTCTTCCAATCCATGAGCATGGACTATCTTTTCTTTATTTGTGTCTTTCTTAATTTCTCTCAATAATTTTTGCATTTATGTTCATCAGGACTATTGGCTTATAACGTTTTGTTGTTTTTTTTTCAGTATGTTTGTCTCGTTTTGGTATCAGGGTGATGCTGGCCTCATAGAATAAGTTTGGATGCACTTCTTCCTCTTCAATGTTTTAGAATAGTTTGAGAAGAATAGGTGTTAATACTTCATTAACTCTGGTAAAATTTACTAATGAAGCCTTCTTGGTCCTGGGCTTTGGTTTGTTTGGAGTTGGTTTCTTCTCTTTTAATTTTTTTTTTATTGCTTCAATATCATTGCTAATCAATCTGTTTAAATTTTTTGTGTCCTTCTGTTTGGGTCTTAGAATATTATATGTTTCTATAAATTATTTATTTTACATTGTCCAATTTGTTGGCACATAATTGTTCACAGTATTCTTTAATGATTCTTTGTATTTCTGTATTGTTGGTTGTAATCTTTACTTTCTCATTTATGGTTTTATTTATTTGAGCGCTCTCTTTTCTTGATGAATCTTGCCAGAGTTTTGTCAGTTTTATATATAATTTCAAATAATCAGCTCTTACAAGGTTTCATTGATCTTTTCTGTCTTTTTAGTCTCCATGTTATTATTCTTGGTCTGATCTATGTTATTTAACTTCTGCTAACTTTGAGCTTTATTTCTTCCCCATTTTCTAGTTCCTTAAGGTATAAAGTTAGATTGTTTATTTGAGATTTTTCTTGTTTATTGAGGTAGGCCTATATAGCAATGAACTTTTCTCCTAGAACAGCTTTCACTGCATCCTATCATTTTTATTTGTCTCAAGATAGTTTTCAATTTTTTATTTGATTTTTCTCTTTGATCCAATGTTGGTTTAGTATTTAATCTTCACATATTTGTGTTTTTTCCAGTTTTTTTTTTGTTGTTGTTGATTTCTAGAAGTTCCATACTATCATGGTCAGAAAATACACTTGATATAATTTAAATCTTCTTAAATTTATTGATGCTTGTGGTCAGTCATGAAAAATTTTGGGTGAACTTGAGCAAATTGCATAATCTGCAATTTGGAGATGAAATATTCTAAAAATGTCTACTTAACCATTCTAGTCTAATGTGCCATTTAAGACCATTATTTTTTAAAATTAGTTTTCTGACCAGATTATCTACCCATTGAGTTTATTAGTGCATTAAAGTTTCTAACTATTATTGTATTAATGTTAATTTCTCCATTTTTGTCCATTATTATTTGTGTTATATACTTGGTTGCCCTTATATTGGGTTCATAGATATTTACAATTGTTGTATTCTCTTTTTGGATTGACCCCCTTTATCATTATGTAATGTTTTTGTCTCTTCCTATTTTCTTTGTTTTAAAGTATATTTTGTCTTATATGAGTATTGCTACCCCAGCTTTTCTTTCATTTCTATTTGCGTGGAATGTCATTTTTCTCCCCTTCACTTTCAGTCTGTGTGTTTTTAAATCTAAAGTGAGTTTCTGTGACTCTCCATATCTCCCTCTAGACCAGGGATTTCCAACCCAGTGCCCGCGGGTGCCATGGCACCAGGGGCCCGATTTGTGTGCACCTGCCATTATTTGACTGCATCAGAAGTATTTCATAAACACTAAGTAAAACTATAATTTATTTTTATACATTTGTTAGAATTTTAAAATATTGTTTGAGTATCTACACAGGTTTATTATATTCGTTGGTATGTTTGCGATATCATATGTATGAGTTTTTCCCTAGCTTTCGCCTTTGTCCATGTCGTGTCTTGTTTAGCCGCTGCACTCTTTAAACTCTCCTCCACCCAACCGGGAGACGCCAAGTTGCCATTTGGATTGTGGTTGCTGGACTGATTGGGTCGTGACCGTTAGCTAGGATCACAGTGTTTTGATATATTCAATTTTAAATGAACTAAAAGCGAGGTAGGTAATCTATTATTATGGTGGCAATTTGATATGATATTGTAGTTCTAGAACTATTTTTATTTTTATTTTTTTAGTCCTAAAATGAGTGGACCAAATAAGAGAAAACGAACCTATAATTTTAACACAGACTGGGAGGAATCATATTGTTTCATTAATTTAAAAGGTAAA
>PVKE010051487.1:0-10621 GCA_004027555.1 Craseonycteris thonglongyai | reverse complement strand
GAGGAATGACTTACACCTCTTTCTCAGTGAAGCTGTTTTCACTAATTCTTCAACATGTTTCTAAACTATACTACTTCACAGATCAACAAGTGCTTGAAGGAAAAAAACATTCTTTGTAAGTCTCATTATAGAAATCTATTTTCAATATATCAAAATAGAAGTTTGCTTTCTTTACGATGTCTATATTTTCCCTGAAATGCACACCTGATAGAATGGCATAGGCTAGTTTTCTTATTGGCAAGAGGAATACAATAGATTTAATGATGCATCTCCTCTAGCAAGATAAAGTCTTCGGTAATATTCCAGCTTTGTTTTGCTCTAACCAGCAGCTATTGGCCCAAGCATCTCTATTAGTGAGGTACGTGTAAGAGTTCTTGAATATAGAGAATCAGGAAATTTTAAGTAACTCAAAATACTATGTAGGAATACAATAATTTTTGTTAGATTTTTTAAAAGGAGGGGTGTTGGGTGGAGTGGGTCAAGAAGACTCCCTGAAAGTTAATTTAATCCCATTGGATTTAAAGAAAATAAGCCTGGGAAACCAGTGCTGTGAGAAGTAGTAACTTAAAAATGCTTCAAAAGTGGAAATAGTGTGAGGGTAAGGAAAAAGATCAAAGTCAAAAAAGAAGCCAGTTTTGCAAATAGAGAAACAAAAAGAAAGGGGAAGAAGACAATATGGAAGAATGGAATGTATGCCAGGAAGAGAGAGAACAATGTTGAAGAAATAAATACCAGAGGAAGATGGGTAAAGGTGAAGGGTGTATCATGGTTGTGGCTGGGACTAGAACTGGAAAAAGATGGAAATGTAAAGAAAGCAAGGGTGAAGAACAAAGGAACACGTCTGTGACTCTAATAAATCAAATGGCCACATGCCACCCTTCTCTCAAAAGCGACCCCTCCCATCCAGTCCTACCTGGCCGGAAGGATGGTGGTCACCACTTGAGAGCTTGAGGGTTGGGGGGAGTAAAGTTGGGGGAAACTGAGGGATCCTCATGGCAAGTTTCCGACAAGAATGAGGAGGAACCGTCCCCCTGTGTGGAAAAAAAGGGAGGCTGTCATTTTTGTGGCATTGAAGTTGATTTCTAAGTCATCTGTTTTAAATTAGTTGTTTGGGAGCTTTCTTGGATTGCCTTCTAGAATGGAGATTTCAAACCTCTAACTTCTTTCTCTATTGAAGTACTTCCTACCACAAATGCAATGGAATTGAAACTGAATTCTCCTTGGTTCTTCCTACCCTCTTCAGGATTTAGTTGTTAAATATGATAAGAACTATTATTTTTGAGAAATGCACCACAAAATCCTACTACTGTCATGAAACCCGAGAAAAATTTTATTGATTTACTGATAGCCGTTGAACAATGCCGCTTGGTGAGTGTGAACTTAATGGTTATACTTATCTATTTCAAAGAGAAAGAACTATTTTTTTCTCATATACAAATTCAATTTTGTTATCCCTCTACATAAGTAATTCATTCAAAAACTATTTTTTGAGCACCAACTATATGTCAGGCATTATTCTCGGGTGCTTAGATCTCAAGAGCATCACTGTGCAAAATAGTCAAAGCCTTGCCTTCATGGAACTTATGTTCTGATAGGAGGGAACAAAATTGAATGACATGCTTAAGAAAGACGTAAACGACCTAACAAGAGAAGGTAAAACATACTCTGAAAAATAGAAAGTAGAGCAGAATAAAAGGGACAAGAGATGCCAAGAATGGGAGAGTGGGGGAGGGGGTTGTAAATTTAAATAAAGTAGTCACAGAAGGCCTCTCTGAGAAGACAGATTTGAGCAAAGACTTGAAAGACAAGGGGCAGCTGCTCAAGCAGACCCTTGGGAGATGAGCATTCTGGGTAGAAGAAACAACCCTTACAACAGCCCAAGATGGGGTGGGCCTGGCTTTGGGGGGCCCAGCAAGGGGCCTAGGATGGCCTGAGCAGAGAGTAGGTCAATAAGGAAATGAAGGGGGTTCAGATCATGTTGGACCTTGACAACTTTTATTCTGAGAGATATGGGAGCCATGTAAGGGTCTTGGAAAGACCAGTGATGAGATTCTTGTTCTACAAAGATGACTCTGGCAGCTGTGTTGGGAATTTATTGTGAGTGGGTACACATGGAAGCAGGAAGAGCCATCTGGAGGTTATTGAGAAATTCAGGTGAAAGGTGGTGGTGGCTTTGGCTAGGGTCCTTGTGCTGCAGTTGTCACCTTACCGATAATAAAGATGTCTTAGATGCTTTATAATATTTTGCAAGTCCTAGGGGTTTCGGTTCCATCTCAAACAAAGACCCAATAGTAAATTTAAGAATTGAAACATCTCATTCATTATGTATTTCCCAGACCTAAGAACAAATATGTATTATTCAGCCATAAGAAAAGATGAAATACTGCCACGGGTAGATCTTAAGATTATCATGCTAAGCAAACTAATTCAGACAGAAAAAGTTGAGAACCATATGATTTCACTCATATGTGAGATATAAAACTGAAAGCAACAAATGAACAAGACAAACAAAGAAGCAAAAACTCCAGACAACAGTTTAGTGCTCACCAGAGGGTAAGTGGGAGGGCATGGTAGAAGAGGACAAAGGGGGTCAACTAAATAGTGATGGAAGGAGAACTGACTCTGAGTGGTGGACACACAATGCAGTATATAGATGATGTATACAGAATTGTACGCTTGAAACCTAAAACCTAGATACCTTTATTAACCAATGCCACCCCAGCCAACTTAGTAGAAAAAAGGAGAAAAAAAGTAAGGTTCCAAGTAAAAGGAAAGAGAAAAACCAGAGCTAGAACTCAATGTATTTATGATTATTTATATGCCACCAAAACTTGTATGCGCTGCTGGCTACTCTCTTACACAAGAATTTCCACGTACTAGCATAATTAGCCAGGGCAAAATCCACTGAATGCCAAAATGATTAAAAATGCAAAGCTTCCCTCCAATTGTATAAAGTTGTTTGTGTGGGAGTGTGTGTGAATATACATGTGTGTAATGGTCACAGAGGGTATGTAGCGAAAATTCTGTCCTAACTATTATAAACATCCTGAACTGTTCAATCTTCTATCACAGATTATTTATTAAAGTTAAAACCATCTCTACTGATAAAACTTTGTGATGTGAAAATATTATTTGAGCCTTGGTTTTAGCTACAAATTCAAACACTTTTTTGTTAAATTCAAAGACTAAGCTCAACAAATAATTATAATAAATGCAGAAGACATGTTAATTGATTTTTGTTGACAGAAAATGTAAAAGACTCCAAATGGTAGCATTATTACTTTAATTTGACCTTGGGCCTAATACATGAAAAATAGAGAATGTGGTTCTTTCTCTTAGAAACAGCTTTTCCATATTTTGAACTAAAATTTTCCCCAGCATTTTTTTTAGCCCAGTAGCCCTGAATTTACCCTTTTGCAATATCTTTTTGCCTAGGGTACATGTACTGCATCATCAAATATTACAAATAACCTAATGTGAGTATACTTCCTCTTTGGGTATTCTCCAGGTAAATATTTGAGTTTGTCCATCCTTACCTTTAAATGTTGAAGGCCATAGTAAAATCAGGTAGTGGTTTCTTGAGATTAATTAAATTTTTACATTCTCTGCTTTAAAATGTGTACAGAGTATGCGTGTTTGACTCTTTTTATTATCCTAGTCATATCAAAGGAGGGCTTTCAAAGAAAACTAGAGATACACAGGGAATAAAATATCTGATTACTATTGGAAAAACTCATATAAATCATGCATAATGACTGGCACACAAGTAGAAGTATGAGTAAGCCCAAAAGGTTTTCTGGGCCATCCATGGTTGTGTGGACTTCTTTGTTTATGGTAGGTAGATAGATGAAAGTTAAGGAGATTAAAGTCTGTCTCATCATTTCCTTACAGTAACCTCAGCTCTTGCTGGGAAGACTCTGAACACACCAATACATATACACCCTACTCTAGCAGGTGGTGAGTGTTCTTTTTGGCTCCCCTCCCCTCTGTCCAATACACTCATCCCCATACTCTGACATTTTCTCATCCTTGGGAAAGAAAAATAAGAACAAAGAAAGGAAAAAATAAATTAATGGGGTAGAAAATAGGGGGAGGAAACAATGGCATCCATGGGCATCTCAGTTCCAATTTTGTTTAAATCTCAAACTCACTTGCCTTACAGGGGCCAATAGATAATAGAGACCCATAAATCAGCCTGGAGAATGCCATGAAAGCCTAAGGGGAAGCCACTTCTTAGCTCTAGAGATTTGTTTCCATGTTAGCTCACTATAATCATATATCCAATTTTCAAGAGAAATCAAATGTTTCTTTAAGAACACTTCCAATTTTTAAATAGCAGTGTGATCATTTTGTAACATGCCAACTTGGCTAGGCTCAACTACACTTCCCAGAGTTGTGTATGTTTCCAGTTTGGGTGGGTTACAAGGGAGACTCTCTCAAGAGCTGGAGGGCTGATGAGGGAGGTGGCAGCCACTGAGTAACACCCACTCATTACCGCTGATCTGCTGGATTGTCTTGATGAAGTAAAACAACAATTGGGCCTGTAATCATCTTCCCTTCCTCTTAAGTATTCAGTTGTTCTGATTCCTAGGCCAGGTGTATGTGTGTGTGTGTGTGTGTTCAGATTTGTGAGAAAGGGTGTCAGTTTCTGCAGATTGTTCTAGTCACCAAGCTTGCTCCCTTGCAGACTGCCTACCTGCCAAGATCAGCATTAGATGGAGAGATAGCTTTGTGGAAACTGCATAGCCAGCCCCCACAACAGAATGAGCCAATTCCCTGAAACACACACACAGACATACACACATATGCATCTCTTACTGGTTCTGCTTCTGTAATTGAACCTGACAGATACAGATGTTAACTAAACCATACATTTTGTAATAAAAATATTACGTGAGAATTTTCTATTTCTGGAAATGGCTGGTTAAATGATTTCAGCCATCTCCCTATTAAAAACAACTAAAAAAGTTGAATTTGATATTCAAGCTATGTTCTTTATTGAACTAAAGCATCACAAAATTTTAAAGAATGATCAAGCTGAAACTATAGGGACATCAAATCTAGACAGGTAATAAACAAGAAAGTTGCTTTTGTCCTGAAGGGCTTTTGTTAAATGCTGGAGATTTTGAATTCATTTTTTGACAGCCTTATAAGGTGAGGCCAAAATTCCAAGCTTGTGGCCTGTGTAAAATGAGGAATCTCAGAGGAAAACTTCTCTACAATAAGCCAGGCATACAAACTGTAGATTTGAAAATAAAGCAAATAGAGTTCCTGGAAATAAAATATAAAAGCCAAATTTAAAAATTCAGTGGATGAGCTGAATACCATTATAAATCAGAAATTAGTGAATTAGCAAAAGGGTTGGGGAAAAAAAGGTCCAAAGGGTAGCAGAGAGACAAAAAGATTAAAAATATTGAAAAGAGTGAAGATATGGGAAAGATGAAGTAAGAAGTTCATTTTATATGTAAATAATGCAAAGAAGAAAATTATTGGAAAATGTGATGGAAACTTTTTCCACAACTGATGAAAGTTAGCCATGTAGTCACCTCAACCACATATTTAAACACATTATAAAAAAAATGACATAAAATGTAAGAAAAAAATCCTAACTGCATGCAAAGGGTGGGGGGGGGGGCGCGGACAAGTTATTATGAAAAGAACTAAGATTAACAGTTAACTTTTCAACAAGAGAAGTCAAAGGACAGTGAAATGTTATCTTCAATAATAAAAAATGACGGCCAACCTAAAATTCTATGCCCAGTGAAAGTACAATTTCAGAATAAAGGTAAAACAAAGCTAAAGGGTGTCCCAAAATTCACGCAAGATTTGAATTTTGCGTCATTTGTGCGGTAAAGTGTTGCCAATGGAAAAAAAAGACAGCGTGACAGCTGACAGTTCAGGGTGATTAAAAATGGAGTGCTACACGAACAAACAATGCGTTTTCATTTTTGAGCAATGAAAATTTACAATTTTTAAGTATAAACCTGTGTTTTCTATCAAAATTAATTCTTGCATGTATTTTGAGACACTCTTTTAAGATAAAAACAAAGGCAAAAACCTCAACTAACATGTTTAAGTTTCACTTTCAAGAAAATAATGAAGAACTGTGTATATTTTAAAAGGCAATTCTTCATACTGATAAAAATAAAAAGAAAATTTCTTACATGGAGAAAACAAAAAACAAACCAGTGGGTGGGTTGACCTAGACTTGACAAGGAGCAAATCTGTAGTTAACAGGTAACCAGTTTACACTCTGTGATCGGCTTCTATGAGAAGATTCAACCGGTGCTGGCAAGGAGGATTCACATTTCTCTATCAAATAGCAAAGGATTAGAGGTGGCACAAGTGAATCATGTAAAAAACAAGCTTTTACATTAAATGCTCAAGTTAGTGTCTTGTTTCCCTGAACACTGGGAAGGCTGGACTGAAATAGCCACATTTAGGGTTCTGTCTCAGGGCCCAGTGGTAGGTCTGACAAGACTAACCTCACCCAGAGAGATGAGTCACTCATGCTGTTACGAAAATGTCAGAGGGGAAATGAGAAAAATCAGGCTCTATTCCCCCGGCAAAGAAGAAAAAAAAAAGAGCCAACATGATAAAATGTTCTTTGACTATAAATTAAAATGCCCTAAAGCTTCCTGGAATTCTCTCTGGCTGATGAGCTAAATTAAAACAGAAAACCTCTGTTCTAAGAAGTATCAAAGACAAATTAAGTGTCAGAGAAAAAGCAAATCACACATTTATCGACTGTTTTATGAGGTTACACCGACAGTTCATTGAAAAGTCCCCTTAAAAGATGATTCTTCATGTAATGAGAGCCTGTAGCAGTAAAGTGATCAATATACATTGGAATACTCACAGCAGATTCAGGGCAACTCTTAATTAATGGTGTTTCAACATATTAAATCCCTCTGAAATGTTCAGGAAAAAGGACGAATGTCCTTTTATAATGAATCAATTTAGAGTCTAGCACCACCACCATCACAAAATGTGTTTTCTCTCCATTGGCAGTTGGGTTCTGGAGTTGTATCTCACACCTTTTGTACCCATACACCCTTTCCTATTGCCCTTGACAACCCCAGGTATGGAAATCCCAAGGAAACTAATTATGTCACTGAGTTGAAAGACTGCGTCCATCCTAAGAACTCTGCAGCTGTAGATTATCCATAAAAAGACACACCTTGAACAGAGCTGAAAACAGCATACACACTCAGGGACTGAATCCAGTATTTCACTGCGAGGAAACATGCTGAAGAATACTTCTCCAGAATTTAGAACTCTAATGAAAAGAAGCTGAGCATTCTCTTTTAAGAGAAAAAATAATAAATAATAAATTAATAAAATAATGAATTTCAGTGGGACTATGGACAGGAATGCACAATGTAATTTCATGTCAAATTCAGGGCCAAATATATATCTACTGTATAAGTTGCCTCTAGGGATCCTCTACTTCCATTTTCAACAATATCCTCAAAAATTACATACAAAAAGAATAGACTCAATGAATCTCTTTTTTAATGGGAAAAACTAGATTCTACATATGAAAAAAGTCCAGGTGCATGTCACAAAGTGGGACACTCTAAAATCAATTTTCCCATTGTGGTTAGCCAAATTTGGTCCCCTACCAAATATGAACCAACAGAATGGAGGTTCTTGGTCCATGTGGAAATGAAACAAATTTTTAACCTGGTTTTGATTGAGGCACATTGTCCTATAACTGTTCTATTGAAAGATGGTAAAAATGTTGAGGACTTGAGTTGATCCTTCCAGATCATTAAGTGCATAATTGAATAAAAGTTTAGAAAATACACTTTGAATTAATCTTCACATGTATCTTGATCTAAATCTAGCCAAAACTTTTGCCACATTAGAACTACTGTTTTTTAGCAATTGGCTTTTCAAATTTCCCTTGTTAAATTTTTTTTATACATATTTGTGCACTTTTAAAGGAGTGGTTTGGTTACCAAAGGCTTGGAAAATTTTACAGATTGTGAATGGGACTCGGAACAACTCACAATAGTAGAAGAAAACAGGAATGTAAAAAAGAGCTTCTTTCATGTTTAGGAGGAGGTTAGAAACAGCACGTTTTTACTTTAGTTAGAATAAGCAGATGAAGAGGAAGTAAATGATTATGTCTGACAATATTGCAAAAGAAACTGACAAATGGGAAGACATATGTGGCCATGTAGTGTATATGTTTGCTGGAAGGAAAAGATTAGCCATTATTGATCCCACCTGGAAAGTACTTGAAGGAGGAACTCTAGTACCCTCAGTAAACTCTAGCAAACTTTGGCACGATTCCCTCTCCACAAGAAAGTTGCAACTGGCTTTAATACAACCTAGTGTCAACATAATTTCCTTGCCCAACATTCAGTGATGGAAGAGTTCATAAATTTCTAGAGGTCATAAAATCACTCTGCCTTCACATCTCTCTGACTGAATGGAACTAACGTAGTTGACCTCTTTTATGTAATAGATACCATTGGTCAGTTTCATTTCCTTGAGTTGTTCCTCTTTCTATTATGTTTCTGCTTTTTGTTGACTTGCTTCATATCTATGTCAAGCTCCAAAGACCATTCCAATACTGAATGTGAAGAGGGATTATTTCAAAGCTACTGCTGTTCTATTTATGGTTCAAATCTAACAATTACAGGACTGAGAACGACAGCTATGCTGTCCTGGCCTTTCATTTTGCCTGCATTTGCTATCCTGTGGTTTGATCTTCCTCCACATGACCTACACTTGATCTTATAATTTTACTCCACAATTTATTATTGCTTCTTCTTGTCATGGTCACTTTCCTTTATTTGCCATTGTGTCCTATAACATTAACAGTAATGCTTTCTTATTTTATTATTAAAGTCATGGTTTTAAAGCACAATGGTTTTAAATCCTGAAGAACACTTCTCAATAAATGCTTAAGTTTGACACAGAATCAACAATCTTCAAAGGCAACCTTCAAATTCAGACACAACAAGATGGTCGTAAGAACAACCTCATGGATGAAAGCTAGGAGAAATCAGACTGGCTACTATTTATTCATACAGTGAAAAAAAAAAGCAATAGAACTACTAAAAATTCATACAAAAACTTCAGCTCTCTTTTTAAAGGGCCAAAAAAGATATGAAAAATTGCTATAAATATGGTTGTAACGCAAACTGTTTATTACTTACCCAATTGCTATCTCTTCTCTGATAAGAAAACAGTTTAGTTCACGTACCCGGTGACCATGGAATTGAGGAGAAGCTGGACTCCTTCCACTCTTTTGAAGTAGGCTTAATTACTCTATGCCAATCATGAAAATTATATTCTCATGCTCATGGCTGGTTTAGGAATGGGCATATAATACAATTCTAGCCTATGAGGGGAGACTTAATTGGAGAGATTTGGGAAGATTTGGACCAAACAATCCTACAAATGGTTACTAGATAAAGATATTTCCTTTTCTGCTTTTGAATAATTTTATGTAGAGTTGTGATGCATGGAGCTATGGCAATGCTTTTGTGACTATGGGTTTATAGCCTGGGGATGAAAGGCAAAAATCTTAGATGGTGTGTTGGAACTTCTAAAAACACCTAAATTCTTGATGTTGTTGAACCATTAAGTTAACCATTCCATGAACTGCAATATCTCTGAATTTCTAGTATTGTGCCTTACTAAAATTTAATTAAGACAATTTTAATTGAGCTTCCTATATAGGTGCTGCTGAATGTATCCTGACTGAGAAATTGTCCAGCAATTATTAGTTTTTCTAATGTTTGGTTATACCCAATGAAGAAGTTTAAAGGGGTAAAGTTAATTTTAATCATGATGACCTAAAACAACAGCATAAAATCTTTGTAGTATTACTTATATTGAAAGTGACGTAATTTCAAACATTTGCGATTTTATTTTATCAATGAGTAAAGTTGTTGACGTTTTTGAACCAAACAAAAGCAAAATGAAACTCTATGGAAATAGCATTACCCAAAAGAGAGCTCTTAGAAATACAAAAACTGGCTAATGAGATATCAATATCAACCATAAGCTGAGTATACTATGTCAGTGTACAAAGTAATGACAAACTTGAATTCAGACAGTCTGGATTGAAATTGTATGTATTTGAATATATCACCTGGGCTTGGTTATTGTTAAGGTGTTTCTTAAACTTCATTCGAACCTGCATCTTTTTCTCCAAACATTTGAGCATTTTTAAATGATGAATTCTAAGTGAAAAGCATAGCAATTTCTAAAATTGTTATAATTTATTATACTTTACTAATGCATAATAAATCTGAGAGGATGACTAGAATATTTAAATTGCATAATTACATGAAACATATAGAAGTTAGCATAACTAATTATTAATTCCTTGATTTTCATTACTGCTTGAAAATCTATATTGCCAAGCCTAAAATTTGAGAATCAAAAATATTAAACAAATGTCTTAGCTATAAATATGAAGTAGAGATAACCACAAAACTATATTTAGAATCAGCCACAAGAAATCTATAAGAAGTAAATTAATGAGTAGACTATATAATGAAACAAAACTAACACTTTTGAGCTTTGTAGGTTTTAAAAGTACTTCTATGGAATAGTAGTACTTGTTAAGAGTAGATACTTTAAACTACAGATTGAA
>PVKE010051486.1:0-10623 GCA_004027555.1 Craseonycteris thonglongyai | reverse complement strand
ACCCTCAGATGCCTTTCTTCTTTAAGTAAGTTATCTTAAGTACTTACCCAGTAGAGCTTCCTGACTACAGCCAGGCCTTCTTCCCACCCAGAGCACTGTTTTGTTTTGTTTTTTTAAAGACTTATTTTATTGATTTTGACAGACAGAGAGAGACAGAGAGAAGGGGGAGGACCCAGAGCAGTCTCCATAGTTGACATTAGTTTTCCATAGTTTTACTCCACAGGTGGGCACAGGGCTGCGCAGGGCAGGAACTGGGCCAGGGCCTCCCACAAAGGCCCCGGCAAGAACTGTACTGGGGGCACACCCCAGTTCAGCATATGGGTCCACATGGGCCAGGGCCGGGATTCGATCCTTGGTCCCCGGGGCTTCAAAGCGAGCGCTTAACTCGCTGAGCCATCCCAGCTTCCCCTAGACTAGAGCACTGTTTAACTCCCAGTATTTACCCTTGAAACTTAATTATCTTCACTGTTAAATTATCTCTGGGTTGAGTCTTCCCCTGACCTTTCCTTTTTTTCCTCTCTGGTCTGTCCCACACAACACTGTCAGATTCCTCTGCCCCACTTAGGATACAATTAGAAGCTATTGTCATTGTCTGGGGTCTTAACCCAGTGCGTGCTTGAGTTAAGATGGGGGCATTCTTCTTTTGAGGCAGGACAAAAAAATACCTTTCAATTATGAGATACTCATGTTACCGAAACCCACTATGTAGCATGTAGTCCAATTTCTGCCCTCTACCCCCAGGTGCTAACTGTGTGACCTTGTTCTTACCTTGTTTATAAAATCACTCCTCCCTCGTAAGGGCTATTGTGAAGATTAAACAAAAGAATGCATGAGACATGCTTATTACAAGACTCAGGTATAGTCAGTGGTCAATTTGTCTGTAATTATTATTTCAGAGTAAATATACATGTAACAGAATAACACATATTTAACATTTAATTATTTGTACTAATAAAACAAGCAGTAGGTTTAACAATCTAGAATAGAGATAGCTAATCATTTTAATTTGGCCTTACATTATTATTACTGATATGTTTACTTTCCTAATTAGGTTTTGGTTTAGGCTAGTATTTTTTGAGCAATGCTCACTGATTCAGAGAGTTCCTTGATCTTCCCTCAGACCAGCCCCTAGCCCTCAGCCAAAGAACTTCTACATTGATCTGTTTTATATTTGGGCTTCCAAACATATTTTCCCCAAGAAAGGGTTGTTCAGCTAACACAGGTTTTAAATGCAGCCACTCCTCACTTAATGACCTAGCTGTTTAAAGACTGCTCGGACTTATGACCAGCTTCCCCAGCACAGGGAATCCCCTTTCTCGGTCTTGTCTTGTTTGCGCAGTTGATTAGTGTTCATTACATGAAGCGTTCACTATCATGCAAGACTACATATTTTGTTTATAAGTGTGGTGTCATGTGATAAAAAATACATACCCTGTGGCTCCAAAACACACCACTAGACATCTCCCTTTAACCTTCTTACTTACCAACCTTCACTTAATGACCTAGCCATAGGAATGGAACTTGGTTGTTAAACAAGGAGTGTCTGTAGTTAGCAACTCCAGTGTATCATGTAGGGATGAGGAGACCCAAGAATATTATCATGTTCGGTGTGATGGAGAAACGCATTAAAACTTGCTGGGATCATTCAATTTTGTCTGCTTATATTAGTTAGGCAGTGTCTTCCTCCCAGAGGCATAAGTCTGGGGGGATATTTTAAAAAATAAAATAAAACCACACCTACTTTTTCTTTCCTCAAATTTTCATTTCTCAAGTGTAGTTTCCATTAATAAGATCTTCTATTTCGCCACATCTTTCTGTGGTTTTTCCTGTCTCTCTCTACCTTCTCCACTTTACTTAACACTGTAATAAGGAAGCCTGGAGCAAAGATGCTCAGAATAGTTTCCATGCCCACCGTGCTTGGTACAAAGGTCGTGGCTGCGTTTTCTATTCCTCTACCTGCAAACTTCACAAACAGAAGTTGTCTTTCTTTTTAAAGATTTATTTTGTATTGTTTTTGACAGAGAGAGAGAGATACAGAGACAGAGAGAAGGGGGAGGGCCCAGAACAGTCTCCATAGTTGTACATCATTGTTTTTTCCACATAGTTTCATTCCACAGGTGGGTGCGGGGCTGCACAGGGCAGGAACTGGGCTGGGGTGTCACCCCAGTGAGAACCGAACTGGGGGCACTCCCCAGTTCAGCACATGGGTCCTCACAGGCCCGGGCCGGGATTCGATCCTCGGTCTCCATGGCTGCAAAGTGAGTGCCTAACCCACTGAGCCATCCCAGCTTCCCAGAAGTTGTCTTTCTAAGACAACTTCTTAGAAAAGATTGTATACTACCCCTGATCAGCTGTCTCTCATAGGCACCCAGCCAGGCACATAGGGTACAGATGATTCAGTAGATACTCATCACCACTATTAGAAAATCTTGAAGCTGAGTCACTCATGTCTTCAGAGGGGATGAACAACTCTTTTACTTGACCATCAGAATTCTCTGCAAAGTAGATCTTTTGGGCAGACATATCCATGTCAGAGAGTAAGGATTTTTATCAGCAAGGATGTAAGGGGCACCTCCTTGGGATTCTGCAGCATGATTCTGGGAGCTGAGTCAGTAGAGAAAGGCCAGCCTCTCCTTCCTATTCCTTTGGCTGAACATTGTAGATGTTCATTCATCTTTCAGCCACAGTTCGTCTATGGATAGACATCTTTCATTCATAATCAGTCTATGGATAGATTATGGTTCACATCCTCTGTATTTCCAAGTACAGCACACACACAGATACAAATCGCTGACAGTTTCTGAGTATATATTCTGTGCCCAGCACTGTGCTAACCGAAATCCATGCATGACCTCATTTAATCCTCAGTTCTGTGAGTTCAGACATTATCACAATTCCCATTTTACCCACAAGGAAACTCTCAGAGAAATTAAATCACTTTCCCAGCACCAACAACTACTTAGAATATAGCAGTTCCCCTCCCACACTTCCCTTCCATTTTACTGTTGCACCCCATTCCTCAAAAACCTGATTCTAACTAACTCAGGGCAGATCAGAAACCTTGCCTGCCAGCCTAGTATGTGTTTATAGCAGTGATTTATTTCCAATCTAACCTCAGCTACTTTTCCTATGAAAGATTGATACATAAGAATAGGATGCCAAGATACATCACAGAAATGCATTGTAGCATTGTATTAGTTTCCTGTGGCTGCTGCAGCAAGTTACAGAAAATTTAGTGGTATAAAACAAAACAAATGTATTATCTTACAAATTCTGGAGATCAGATGTCCAAAACTGGTCTCACTGTGCTAAAATCATGGTGTCAATGGGACTGGGTTTCTCCTGGAGGCTCCACAGGATCTTTCTCCATCTTCTAAGCCAACAGTGAATGATAGAATCTTTCTCTTATTGTACCATCTGATAGTCTCCTGCCTTCCTCTTCCACAATTTAGGATCTTTATGGTTACATTGTTCCTGCCTGTGTAAGTCAAGATAATCTCCTTATTTTGAGATAAGCTGAACAACCTTATACTGCCGTAATCACCCTTTGCCATTTGATATAACATATTCAGGTTTCATGCATTAGAACATGGGTATATTGGTAGCGTTTATGGGGGCATTATTATGCCTACCATATGCATATATCAGAAACCAGGGTTAAAACAGAAGAAACATGACTGTTCCTTAAAGCATACAATTATGACCTTATTTAATTATCTTTGATAATCCAAAAAACTGCAATAACAACAACAATGTAGTCTCATAGTAATTCAGCAATTTTAATGTGTGAAATAGTGATATTAATTTTGCTCAATTCAAAGTGTACTGGTCCTGAAGTTGATCTGTGAACTCTTGTTTTCAGCTTGTTGACAGCAAAGAAATAAATCAGTTGAATATCCAGTGGCTCAGATCCCAACTTGGCATTGTGTCCCAGGAGCCCATCCTGTTTGACTGCAGCATTGGCGAGAACATTGCCTACGGGGACAATAGCCGGGTCGTGTCACAGGAAGAGATTGTGCATGCTGCCAAGGAGGCGAACATACACCACTTCATTGAGTCATTGCCTGATGTAAGTCTCCCTTCAAATTAAAAATCCAGGAGCTCAGGGAAGCCTTTCTAAAGGCCTATATAGTTTGATTTCTAAAGGGCTGGTTTCCCCAAAGTGAAGAAAAATGAGTAACCACAACACGTACTTGTACACACACTTGTGTATACAAGTATCTGGTCATATTTCCTATCCCCATTCGATCATCCAACTGATGAACAAGCCTGACCTAAAATTGCATATGTCTGGGAAGTCTTTCCCTTCAAGTCTAAGTAAAGGGCCCACAGAAGCAGGCATGAGCCTCCCTCCTGTTTCTCTCCCAGCATCCCTCTGCCTCCCTAAAAATGTTTCCCAAGCCTCAAACCCCACCCACCTCCAACCCTATGGAGTCAAGCCAAGGAATTGGACCTATGCCAGAAAGAAGGCTCTTTCTGAATAGGCTCAGCCATTGAAGTGACTGTGATGTCATGTAATCTCTCACCATTGCACATTTCATGGGCCCCAAGCTCTGCTTTTAGGGTTGATTGCTGAAACCTTCCCTGAGCTATTGTCCCATGGACAGCTTCTGAATTCCTCCTAGGAAGTTAAACAGAACCTCTCACCCTCTCTTAAGCCCCTTAGGCCCTATATTTTGAAGTGGATCATTTACCTAAGTTGTCTAACCCTTTTCTTCCAATTATCACTCTTTAAATTCCTTATTGTAAGTATGTGCCCCCTAAAAAAATAAAGCTCGGTAGCCACAAACCAGCAGGAAAGGCAGTCTCCTCGTGGGGAAGGATGGCAATACCAGATGACTCTAACACTTTCCAGAGATTTCCTTTTTTTAAGACTCTTCTTTGGATAACTGCTGCCACCACAGGGGGCACTGTGTTGCCCCTCTCCCCCCTTTAACCTTCTAACCCAACTGTGGGTAATGAGGCTAGAACATTTTAAAATATAGCTTCAACCCCTTTACTGATGACAATGTTAGTGTTCACAAAGTATGGGCATGGACCAACATATCAATATCACCTGGGAACTTGTAAGAAATGCAGGTTTTTAGACCCTATCCCAGACTTACTGAATCAGACACTTTGGAGGTGGATTCCAGCCTTCTGTGTTTTATAGCCTAGGTGATACTGATGCAGTCTAAAGTTTGAGAACCACTAGGCTAGGGATTGGCAAAGACACAGACATAGTAACTATTACTTAGCTTATTAAATATACTTTGCTTCTCTGGTATTTGTCTACTACTGGGGACCCCATGTTTCTGGGCTCCTGGGCTCCATCTATCACACAGAGCACACCTGTGAACCTTGTGATTCTTTCCCTCGGTGTCTAAATATGGAAAGAGAAGGCAGATCCCCTAAGTCATGTTTCCTGTCTAAATAGACTCCCCTTCTCCCAAGTCCTTTCTCTCTCCTGCTAGATTTACCTCACCCAGCAGAAGGCTGGTTTAGTCACCTCTTCCTTCAGGGTTACAACCCTGTCATTAGCTGCCTCAGCAAGCGTGGTGCTTTATCAGTGCTACCTGGCTACCCCTACACTCATGTGGGACATGCACTCCTGCCTCCCAGGAGGAAGTAGCCCTGGGGTAGAACCCGCCTCAAGCATTTGCCAGAACCTCACCTGGACTCTTCTTATGCCATCTGCAGGTGGAGACCTTGGTCTAAGTGTCATAGATCTAGGATTGTCAGATACAGCAAATAAAAATAGGTAATGAAATATAGAACATGAATTTTACAGTTAAACTCTGAGTGTCAGAACCAGAGCCTATAGTCTGACTAAAATTTTAACCTGGCAAGGGCCTGAAAATAATAAGAAAGTATTATTTTTTAATTTATTCCTGCTTTCACATCATGTTTGGGTTCTCCCCTATGTACCCTCTTAACTCTTCTTTCTGTCATTTTGAATCATTAGTGACAATTATCTACTGTGGGCAACAATATTTGAAAATCTGGGGGAGAATTCTAAAAACAAAAATTAAAAAAAGGAGATTTCTAGGGGTGCTGGGATGGCTCAGTGGGTTGAGTGCTCACTTTGCAGCCCCAGGGTCTGAGGATTGAATCCTGGCTTCGGCCTGTGTGGACCCATGTGCTGAACTGGGGTGTGCCCCCAGTTCAGTTCTTGCCAGACCCATGTGGGAGGTCCCCAGCCTGGTTCTTGCCCTGTGCAGCCCCACACCAACCTGTGGAGTGAAACTATATTGAAAACTAATGATGTGCAACTATGGAGACTGCTCTGGGCCCTCCCCATTCCCTGTGTTTCTCTCTGTCAAAAAAAAAAAAAAAATGTTTAAAAAATTTTTTCAGCTTTTAAAGTTAGATATCAAAATAGAGTTCCTTAGCATTCAATAAAATGATTGAAGTATTGAAGGTAGTTTTATATAAACAGACACCAAAAGCTAGCAACCCAAGAATTTCTTTCCTTCCTCAGTTTAAAATACTGAATAGAGTGTCACCTGCTGGTTATAAATAAAATGAGCTTTAGTTATTTTATAATGCATAGCCCATTAAAATCAAATTTTCTTTCTCCTACCAATCTTTGTCCCAAGTATGAAACCAGAAGATTTAGAAGAGGTTAACATTGCAACAATCTTCCTTGTGAACATGCTGACCTGTTGACACTAAAACAACTTTTAAGACAAAAGAGTATTTTCAAGAAGAGATCAAATCTGCTGGTTAAAGCTATGTCTTTGTTGTTTATTTAATTCTCTATAAACCCATCCTTAGCTTCTGAACCTAGAATTTTTTTGTACATTGGAACTGGTTATCCTTTTCCTGTAAGCAAACTATTTTTAGAATTTTAGTTCTACTTTTCATAATAACTAAACCCTATTTACAGAAATATAACACCAGAGTAGGAGACAAAGGAACTCAGCTCTCCGGTGGCCAAAAACAGCGCATCGCAATAGCACGTGCCCTTGTTAGACAGCCTCATATTTTGTTGTTGGATGAAGCTACATCAGCTCTGGATACAGAAAGTGAAAAGGTAAGACTTTATATTGTACTTATTCACACTTGAGTCAGTTGTACTTAAAAGGTTTAAATTCATGCTTTTAACTTTCACAGCAGAGAACAACATTTAGCCAGATAGATTGATTATTGCCTATGTCACATTTCAGTAGAATTTGAATACTTTCTGTAGCTGTTACTAAAGAGAACTAAAATAAAATGAGGCAAATTAGTCTTAGAGCACATATGCTCCAAAAAGCAACACTGGACCACTTTGTATTGGCCTACGATGCTTCATTTAGGAGACATATTTCCACTTCTACTGGCAGCATCTCCTCAGCAATTATATAAAGAAGTGGGAAGGTGATATGGTATTAAAAGCTAACTGTGGGAAGCTGGGATGGCTCAGCAGGTTAAGTGCTCGCTTTGCAGCCCCGGAGACAGAGGATTGAATCCCGGCTCCGGCCCAGGTGGACCCATATGCTGAACTGGGGTGTGCCCCTAGTTCAGTTTTTGCCAGGGCCTATGCGGGAGGCTCCTGGGCCAGTGTCTGTCCTGTGCAGCCTACCTGTGGAGTGAAACTATATGGAAAACTAATGCTGTTAGCTATGGAGACTGCTCTGGGCCCTCCCGCTTCTCTCTCTCTCTCTCTCTCTCTGTCAAAAAACAATAAAAATAAATCTTTAAAAGCTAACTGTACCTTAAGGTAAATATTAGTAATCATTTTCAGTTTGAGAAAACTTGAGTATTCAGGTATCTAAAAGACAAACTAATTCTGAAATGATCCCCATCTTTAAAATGCCAATATGGGTAAGGCGGGATGGCTCAGCAGGTTAAGCACTCACTTTGCAGCCCCGGGGACCAAGGATTGAATTCCAGCCCCAGCCCTGGCCCATGTGGAGCCATATGCTGAACTGGGGTGTGCTTCCCATGCGGTAGGCCCCCAGTTCTGTTCTCACCTTCCAGTTCGGCCTCTGGCTCAAGGAGGCGTGCCTCCCATGTGGGAGGCCCCCAGCCCAGTTCCCACCCTGCGCAGCCCCTACCCATCTGTGTGAAACAAAACCATACCAAAAAAAAACTGATGACCTACAACTATGGAGACTGCTCTGGGCCCTCCCTTTTCTCTCTGTCTCTCCCTCTCTGTCTCTGTCAAAAACAATAAAATAAGTCTTAAAAAAAAAAAAAAAAAGATTTAAAAATGCCAAAATGCAGGAGGCTATGTTTGACCCATGATTGGTCTTTCTGAATTTGCTGTAGAGCCAGACCAGAAGGCTTCTCTGTAGAATGTTGTGTGGATAGACACACCAGTAAACATTTCTAAATGATTGAGTGGGCTGTATTTATTGTCATACTTTGAGAATAGGTAACTACTGCCTCAGAACTAATTCAAACTAGGATTCAATCATCTTCCGATATGAGAAATTTCCTGCTTTGTCAAATCTTTGTTGTATTTAACTGACACCATTGTAAAAGAAGGACCTATTATTGGATAAACTAATTTTTAGGCTGATTATGGAAGAGGAATTAAAGGGCGAGGACTATTTTATCAGAATTAATTTACATGGTCATTGAATATAGGTTGTCCAAGAAGCACTGGACAAAGCCAGAGAGGGCCGCACCTGCATTGTGATTGCTCACCGCCTGTCCACCATCCAGAACGCAGACTTAATAGTGGTGTTTCAGAATGGCAAAATCCAGGAGCACGGCACACACCAACAGCTGCTGGCCCAGAAAGGCATCTATTTCTCCATGGTCAGTGTCCAGACGGGAGCCATGCTCCAGTGAGCTGTGACCATATGCTGTTAAATAGTTTTTAATATTTGTGTTAATATATGGATGGCATTTAATCATAGTTTTAAAAATGAGCACTTACTAGAAAAATTATGTAATGTTGTTACCTTGTTTAATATTTTCCTGACACAAGATCATTCTACCAAGTTCAGAGTCTTCAAAGACTATAATTAAAGGAACTGGAAGAAACATTATCAGATGGAATAAAATGATAATTTTAATTGCACTAGAGAATTTACAAAATAATTCAAATTACATTTTGTTAATAAAGTGTATGAGTTTTGTTTATATTTTTTTGTTTGGACTATAACTGACTGCCTTGCTAAAATATTATAGAAGTAGCCAAAAGTACTGAATGTTTGCACAAAGTACCTATAATAAAACTGAACTTTTATATGACTAGAATCATCTTGTCTAAAATGTCTGTAAATATATCACCTCCCAATTGGAATATTGAGGATCATATCTGTATTTTTTTTTTAAAGACTCCTTTAATCATTTACATTAATTTTGGGGGGTATGGTTAAATAATGTAAATAATTCCTATTCTACATATCTTTTCATATTGGGTTCTAAAGAACCATCTACCTTCATTCTTCCTAGACTTGACCCTGCTAATTTTTGCATTTCCACATTATCATGGCTCTTAAACTGATCACACAACACAGATCAATACAAGATTTGGGGGGTTGGAGTGGGGCAAAGGATGCATAATTGTGAATTGTGAAGTGTAGAGTACATATATTCTCATGTACATGAAATATTTTGTAGTTTTCTTATAAAGGGCTCTTACCAGATTTTAATATTTTTGTACTTTAAAAAATACAAGTATTCTTTTTCTGTTTTGATAATGAATCATTTTTTCCAGTAATTGGTCTCTTCCAAAGCTGATCTTTTTGGTGGCAGATGTTTAAAATGTGTCATAAGTTTAAATACATCAGCATGCAAACATGAAAAAAGAAAGTATCACAAAGAATGATACTCTGATTACAAAAAAAATTAAAACAACGAAAAGCACTATAAACAGGATTGAAGAGCAGAAGCTGAGAGCAATATTTTCCACATTTATTATAAATAGTTGATACCCTCAAAGTATGAAGAATTTCAAAAGGAAAAAAAATGCCATCACCTCCAAAGAAAAATGGACAAAACCCATGGTGAGGTAATTCTGAAAGAATAAATACATGAGAAAAAGATGTACAATCTCAAAGAAATGCAGGTTGAAAGAACATACCCTTGAGAAGTAACATCAGTATCATGGTGGAATAAGATGTCCTTCAATTTGTTCTTAACAACAATAATTTGGCCTCCACCCACAGGTAAAAGTGCCTTTTGGGGAGTGGGGGGATACGACACTATACGCTGAGGGACCTGATAGGAGTCGTGCCCATCTTGTGTCAGGTAACCAATATACAGGCTTTGGTCCTGGCTGCGGACCCTGTAGTGACCTGTGAGCTACCTTCTGCCCCTCAAGGCCTAGGTCCCACAGCCCCTGAGTAACACTGTATCAGGCAGTCACCTCCAGACAAGAGAGTGTTAGTAGAAGTAAGTCCAGGTTTCAGAAAAGAAATCACAGCATATCACTAGCACAAAACAAACAAACAAAATAACAACAACAAAAAACACACGCATTGGGATGCACTGGGGAGGGTACGAGAAACATCTTTAGTTGACTTGTGCCATCCTTCCCCTAAGGCAACACAACTTAAGGCCCAAAGATCTCAGCCTGTGATATTCTTCATGGGGGAAAGTGAGAGCGTGGGAGTGCATACTTGGTCTCCTCCGTTGCGGGGACACTGCTAAGGAGGCTCATTTTCTCTCACTCTATCCAGAATACTGAATTATGAGTTGCAT
>PVKE010051485.1:0-10625 GCA_004027555.1 Craseonycteris thonglongyai | reverse complement strand
TCCACATCACATCACCCATGCATCGCATTATTTGCCCACCTCCCAGAATCAGGTCCCCCTCCACCACCATATATCTGGTGCCCACTCTCATCTCCCCCCACAACTCTCCCTCCCCCTTTCTCCCCCCCATCCAGGTAACCACCAAGCTATTGAGTGTGTCCATAATGCTGGTGTCCTCTCCCTCCCCCCTCCCTCTCTCCTTCCCCCCTCCTCCCCTTCCCTCAAGCAATCACTAAGTTATTGTGTCCATAGGTCTCTGTGTCTTTGTTATTTTCCATTTAATATTAACTTATAAGTGAGGGCATATGTTTCCGATTCTTTCAGTCTGACTTATTTCGCTTAATAAGATGGTCTCTAGGTCCATTCACGTTGTCACAAATGACTGTATTTCATCATTTCTTATCTCTGAGTAGTATTTCATTGTGTAAATGTACCACATCTTCTTTATCCAGTCATTTATCGAAGGGAATTTTGGTTGTTTCCATTTTCTGGCCACTGTGAACAGTGCTGCGATGAACATGCGGGTACAAACATCTTTAAAGATTAAGGTTATCAGGTTTTTTGGGTAGATGCCCAGTAGAGGGGTGACTGGATCATATGGTAATTTCATTCGTAATTTTTTGAGGAATCTCCATACAGCCTTCCATAGTGGTTGTACCAGTTTACATTCAAACCAGCAGTGTATGAGGGTTCCCTTTTTTCCACAGCCTCTCCAGCACTTGTTACCCCTTGTCTTGTTGATTATAGCCATCCCACGGACCAATGGAACAGAATTGAAAACCCAGAAATAAACCCACAAATTTATGGACAGATTATTTTTGATAAAGGATCTAAAAATATACAGTGGGAGAAGAAAGCCTCTTCAGTAAATGGTGCTGGGAAAATTGGAAAACCACGGGCAAAATGCTGAATGTGAAATGCGATCTCTCACCATATACCAAAATTAACTCAAAATGGATTAATGACCTCCAAATAAGAAAGGAAATAATAAATTGCATAGAAGAAAACATTGACACTAAACTTATAGAGCTGGGATTCAGGGAGGACTTTATGAATATGACCTCAATGTTAAGGGAAGTAAAAGCACAAATAAACGAATGGGACCTTATCAAGCTAAAAAGCTTCTGCGCTTTTTAGCAAAGAGCAAAGAGACAACTAACCAACTGGAAAAAAAATATTTGCAAACAATGCCTCTGATAAGGGGCAAATATAAAAAAATATACAAAGAACTTGTACAACTGAACAAGAAAAAAACAAGCAATCCAATTAAAAAATGGGTAGATGACCTTAACAGACACTTCTTTCATGAAGACATACATATGGCCAACAGATATATGAAAAAATGCTCCACTTCAGTAGCAAGTAGGGGGATGAAAATAAAAACCACAGTGATGTCCATTTTTGCGTGTTTTTGTGTGCTATCACAAGAATGTTGGTGCTTGAATTAGAGCAACAAACAAACAAGCATTCAATTTTTTAAACTTGACAAAAGTGGAAGTGAAATCAGGAAAATGTAAGTTCAAGTTGATGGGAATAATGCCCTACAGAAAATGGCAGTGTATGAATGGATTAAACATTTTTCTGAGGGGAGAAAAAGCATCACTGATGAAGAGAGGTCAGGGCAACTAGTAATGAGCAGAACTGCTGAAAACTTTGCAAAAACTCATTGAATAGTATGTCTAAATTATTGGCTGAGTGTGAGAAGTATTGCAGACCAAACAAACATCCATAAAGAAACTGGAAATCTTCACTAAAAATTTTGTTGTGAGAAAGATGTGTGTAAAAATGGTCCTGAAGGAGCTTCTCAATGAACAAAAAGTAAAACAGTCTTAAGTTTGCCAAGGCCTTTTGGAGAGGAAAGACAATGGCTAGGGCCATGTTATCACTGGTGATGACACATAGGTGTACCAATATGACTCTGAAACAAAATTTCAAAGTGCACGTGCAAATCAGCCAATTCTCCACAAACAAAAAATTTTGTCAGTACAGATCAGTAGTCAGAATGATGCTGCTCACCTGTTTTGATATCAGAGGGATTGTTCATTATGAATTTGTACCAACTGGACAAACGGTTAACCAAGTTGACTATTTTGAAGTACTGAAAAGGCCTGTGAAAAAGTGAGACAAAAACATCCAGAACTTCCTGCCAACAACTTATGGTTCTTGCACTATGACAATGCACCAGATCACATGGAACTGTCTGTGAGGGACTTTTTAGCCAGTAAACATATAATTGTAATGGAACACCCTCCCCACTTACTTGCTTTGGCTTCCAATGACATTTTTCTATGTATAGATTTATTTTTATTGTTTTGGACAGAGAAAGACTGAGAAACAGAGAGAGAGAGAGAGAGAGAGAGAGACACACACACACAGACAGACAGAAGAAGGGGGAGGGTCCAGAGCAATCTTCAAAGTTGTGCGTCATCAGCTTTTGGCTTTTGACATTGTGTCATGTCAGAGGTGGGCATGGGGTTGCATAGGTAAGAAACCAGGTCGGGGGCATCCCACATGGGAGGCACTCCCCCACTGTGGACCTCCTACATGGGAGGCATGACCGGGGCAGGACTCTAGGAATCTCCCACATGGGGAGCTTTCCCTGTGGAGAACTGAACTGGGGGTACACACCAGCTCAGCATATGGGTTCGCATGGGCCAGGGCTAGGATATGATCCTTGAACCCTGGGGCAGCAATGTGAGGGCTCAACCCCTCTAAGTTTTCTTGGCATCTCCTCAAAATTTTTTTTTTTACCTGAAGAAAAAGAAAATATTGAAAGGAAGACATTTTGATGACACTCAGGAAATCAAGGTTAATCCGATGATGGCCCTGATAGCCTTTCCAAAATTTATTTGAAGGGTGAACTAGGTGCTGGCATTGGTGCTCAGCTTCCCAAGGGGAGTACTTTGAAAGTGAACACAGTGATATTCTGCAATGAAGTGTGTAGCACATTTTCTAGCATTAGTTCCTGAATTTAATTGTCACACTTTGCATAATTATGACATGGCTGACATAGTTGGGAACTGAAAGAATTCTTTGGAAGCCAGAAAGGACAAAAAGCCTACATCTATAATATTAAGATAGAAACTGGAAGGAATAATTATCTAGAAACTGGGCAGACAGAGCAGGTGGAAAGTCATCAGCCTTTCCACCCAGCTTTATCATCCAACCTCACGTCTGATGCTCTGAGTTCGAAACCTAAACAAAGGATATGAAAAACTAAGAAAAGTACTAGCAGAATAAGAATTTGGAAATTCAACTTAGTCTCATCTTTGTCTCTAAACTCTAAATACAAATTTGCAGTCATCTTACCTTTCTACAGCTTCTCAGATCCCCAAACCTGAAATTTGAATATGTGGATCACTTATTGTAACCCTCAGAGTTAATTAGGCACCTGATAGAAATCTAAGCAAATTACCTTTGGAGGAAATAATTTTATGCTTTGGCCTCAAATATTTTTCACAAAGTTCTAAAGAGAATTGGCTCACCATTGAAAATTATAATATTAAAAATATAAGCAACTAACCACCATGGAAAAAAATACCCCAAGCATGTATAATTAGGCCCCATACTAATAAAATTTTAAAGATAAAAATCTTTTTTTTCTTTAAATTTTTTTATTGTTTTTAACAGAGAGAGAGAAAGAGAGAGACAGACAGAGAGTCAGAGACACAGAGGAACTGAACTGGGGGAACTCCCCAGTTCAGCACATGGGTCTGCACGGGCCAGGGCCGGGATTTGATCCTCAGTCCCCGGCACTGCAAAGTGAGCTCTTAATCCACTGAGCCATCCCGGCTTCCCCTAAAGATGAAAATTTAAAATTTTATTTTTAAAGAAATGTAGAAAATACTAAAATAATAAGTGAGAGATTGGGGAAAGCCGGGACGGCTCAGCGGGTTGAGCGCTCGCTTTGAGGCCATGAGGACCGAGGATCGAATCCCAGCTCCGGCCCAGGCAGGACCCACGTGCTGAACTGGGGAGTTCCCACAGTTTGGTTCTCTAACTGTCTCTGTCTCTGTCTCTGTCTCTCTCTCTATCTGTCAAAAAGTAAAATAGAAATAACTATGCACTGAAGACAAAAGGATAATTTCTCTCTATAAATGTGAAAAGATAAAAAAAAAAAAAAAAAAATAAGTGTGAGACTTTCAAACCTGACTAGCCAGATTTAAAAAGAGAAAATCAGAAATTGTCAAAATAAAATAATTGAAAAAAAATCTCTATGCTCCAAATCAATTAACTTCAAAGTACATTAACAAAAAAATGGCAGAATTATATGAAGACATAATAAATACCTAACACTTATAAAGCATAACTGTATGCCAATTTTTAATAGAATCATAGATATTTACCTATTTAACACTCATAGTAGTTGGAGATAGGTGCTATTTTAGTTTTGTTTCAGAGATGATACATTAATTGAAAAGATTTTTGAAATGAGCCTCAGTCCCTCAGATAATAAGTTGTAAAGAAAAATTTGAATGTAAAAATTTAGTTTCATAATCTAGGGTTTGCAAATACATTATTTATCTCTAGAAAACTTGACAAAATAGTTTACAGGTATTTAACAGAAGAGAAAATATTAATATTCAATAAATAAAGAACATGATGCTTAAACTCAATAATTATCTGAGAAACGCAAATAGAAGTGTGAGATACTAGATCATAACCCTTCATCTAGAAAAAAATCAATTAATATTAAATGTTTATAAGGATGGAAAACATTGTGGACTCTCTTATACTGCCTGCAAGTATGTAAATTTATATACCTACTGTAGAAAAAAATTGATATTTGCTTGTAAGTTAAATATATGTGTACTATATGACCTAGCAATTTTAATTCTAACAAAATATCTTGAGAAATTCTTGCACCACGTTCTCAGAGATCTGTACACAAATTTTTACAGCAATTGCTTATACCAGTTTATAAGTGGAAATAACCAAACTATCAATCAATGGATTAGATTTTAAAAACTGGAATATATTAAAGAATGGGTAGTATAAACCAATGCAGAGGAATAAACTCTTTAAGTCAATGCAAATGTATCTAATAATTTATTATTAAATATTATTCCAGTGTACATAAAGTGTCTGGCAGAAGTAAGGTCCCCTTTTTGAGGTGATATTCTATACCAAATATTTTATTACAAAATTTTGTAACATAATGTGATCTAGTAATCTATATTAAATCATTTATTATAAAATTCTGTAATATAACAGTATCACACTGGAGCACACTATAATACTTTAAAATGGTGTTATTTCTACTGGACCCTGTATTTTAAAATCAGGCTAAGTTTTAAAATACCGTCTAGCAATATGTATATTTTGTGAAAATGTGGGGGTGGGGACTAGTAAATAATAAACACAAACTGTGGAAAATACCTTTTTAGAGAAGAGATTTTAAAATATTTAAATATTCTTCTGTTTTATAATAGACATTTTAAAATTTTAGAAATCTTTAATTTGTGAAATATTGGACACATTCATTGGACACATTCTTATATCACACATTTTTAAAAGTAAATTTCAAAATAAAGAAAGAATATGTTGAAGAATTTGGCTTTTATTATAATTTTTTTTTGTCAATAAACAGCCATAAGTTTGGGTAAGTTATTTAAATACCTTGGATTTGTTTCTCTTCTTTACAAATGAGTGACATACATGAGGTTTACTCAGTCATTCATATATTAAATTATTGTTATTATAAGTATTATATATATAGTTATATGTTGTTATATTAATATATATGACGTTTTATAATAATATGTATTAAGATATTATAATAATATATATCTAAGTATTAAGTATTTTCTGTGTTCCAAGAAGCATGCTACCTTAAAGTCACATAAAGATGTAAGTTATTGCTTTTGCCTTTAGAACATTTAGAACAATGCTGACATTTTAGAATATACACTGGTGACTCCTCTCAGTTCTAAGTTTATTTTCAGTTAGCAATCAGTTCAATTCATTCTCTAGCAAAGACACAGAGAAGAATTTGGTAGACACTACAAACTTGGTTCTTATCCTTGCAGACACACTACAAAGTTAAGATGAATAAATAAAAAGAGATGGCATTTAGGCAGAAGGAGTAAGAAAAGGAATAATTCCTGGTTTGACACTTGATATTAAATGAGACAATAATTGCGCCTGTGGATTATAATAGCATTATATTTTTATATTCTAACCTTGAATAATGATAACAAAGATGCTCTGTGCTCATGAACATTATATTCAATTTCAATATATAAAAATTTATAAAGTCTTAGTAGAAAAGATAAGCACACAGAGAATGCATAAAATTTGAATGTCAAGGTAGTTTATGATGTAGGAAAACAAAATCTATGTCTAATATTCATACCACATCTGGACTTTGCAAGCTCTCTTCGTTCTACTAAAAAGGTAAACTGCTTTAAATGTTTTAAAAACTATAGAATTTATTCCCAAGTTATAAATTTTGTATTTCATTTTCAAATATTGAGGAAAAAAACAAATTTCCAAAATTTAATGCCAAATTTCACATACATTTATGGTGTATTAGAAAAAATTTCTATGCAAAATGTGAAGATTAATCAAATTAAAATTAAATTGGTGTGTGTGTTGCTAAGTATTTATTTGAATATATAAACATAGATTTTTGGTAAATTAGTTTTAGAGATCTATTTTCAAAATTTGAATAAAGTTTTGCTTCAAATTTAATTTTATATTAGCCAAGAAATTTTCTTAGACAATGTTTACAAATCTGAATAAACAACTTTACAATCAAAACTATCTATACCTTTCAACAAGCTTGATTTAGGTCTGAAAGAAAACCTATAAGCATATTTATTTATATTTCTATCAATCTAATTATTTATGTTCATACATATACATACTTTAATGCTCTGAAATGTTCAAGACATCCAAAATATTAAATTTACGTTTGATCTTTGTATTTTTCAATTTTCCCCAATACTGTATGTATAGATTTTGTTATGAAATCTAAAATAAAGTTAGATATTTTCTTTTAGACAGGCCTCCTATGTATCTACTGAGTTGGTTTATGTTTGCACTAATTGACAAAAGTAGCAATGTAAATGTTATACAAATGAACCCCTCTGTGACTAATTTTTCTAAGTTAAATTGATGCCTATGAAAACATAGCACTTTGTGATGTTATTCCTAGGTACGTATTTAATTTTGTGGTATGTATAGACATTCAGTATTATTGACAGTGATACATTGGTCTTCTATACTATTTATCTCTGACACACATGTTCTGCTTTAAACACAGCACTATGGCTGATAATTTTGAAGCACATAAAATGAAATCTGGTAATGTTCTACTATTGATGATAAAATTAAGTTATGAGCAATTTAAAGCTGTACTAACAAGACTTCTGCAAACACACACACACACACCCCACACAAAAATACCCAACATTTTTTTTCACTGAATGTATTATATAACTAGCAATAGGAAAACCCTGTGTTCATAACTGTTTAGTATCACATATTTATTTTTAAATCGTGAGAACTTAAGTGTAAGGTGGTTTCTTTAGTTATTGTGTATTTTCCCTTTGTGATTTTGTCTTTCTGGCAGGAGGTTGGCCTGTGCCTTCTAGGATATTCGACATCATCCCTGTTCCCTTACTCACTAGATGCCAGTAGTATTCCCCTTAGGCCATGACAATCAAAATTGTTTCTGACAGTCTATAAGGTGTAGAATTGCCCCCAGTTGAAAAACTCTGTACTCAGAGATCCCTACTAAATGCCTCACAGGTTCAGTGAGAACTATTCTGACTAATCAGAACTCAAATGAGTGAGTTCAGCATTTTTTACCTCTTAACTTTCCAGTAGTTTTTTCTTTTTTTTAAGATTTATTTTATTGCTTTTGACAAAGACAGAGAGAAACAGAGACAGAGAGAGACAGAGAGAGAGAGAGAGGGAGAGAGAGAGATAGAGAGAGAGAAAAGGGAGGGCCCAGAGCCATCTCCATACTTGCACATCATCAGTTTTTGACATGGGTTTGTTCCACACAGGTGGGCAAGGGCCTTGCAGGGCAGGAACCAGGCAAGGGGCCACCCACATGGGAGACACTCCCTCTCAAGCAGGGCACTGAACTGAGGGTGAGAACTGAACTGAGGGCCTTCCTCATGGGAAGCACACCCCAGTAGAGCATATGGGTCAACACGGACCAGGGTCGGGATTCAATCCTCAGTCCCTGGGGCTGCAAAGTGAATGCTCAACCTGCTGAGCCATCTCGGCTTCCCCTCCCAGTACTTTTTATGTCCTCTGTAATTGCATTTTGATATACCATGTGGTATCCTTGCAGTTTACCATTAGGCCAAACACTTAAACACAAACATATGCCAGGTTATGGAGACATTTTTGCATTACAGCGCTTTCAGCTCTCATACCATGCCCCCAAAATTTCAGCTACATTGGCCTTACCAAACTCTAATCCATCTCCTCATGGTAGTTGGATGGCCATTCCTTTCCTGTGATCTTCTCTTTACAGAAAAAACAAACAAACAAAAACAAACAAACAAAGGAGACTTAAGGTTTTCCTCTTTTGTTTTATTTCTCTGAGGATCAGAGTCCTGTACTGCCTGTTGTCTACTTTTAAAAATTAAATTTATTAAGGTAACATAGGTTAATAATGATGCAGTAATTTTGGTGTCCAGAGTTTGTGATCTCACACATTCAAAGAATGAAGATGAGGACTTGAGAGGAAGGGTTAAGCAGCACAAATTTTATCGAAAGGGAAGACAAAGCCTTTTAATGGGAGGGGACATCTTAAAATGGAATGCCTACAACTAAGGCTAAAGCTGCTCTTTGTAAACAGTTTGTTTACATGCTTAGGTGCAGGCAGGGTGCCAATTTATTTATCTTTATCTCGCAGAATTCACTCTGTTGCCTAAACTTAAAGAAATTTTGAAACAAACCAGAACTATTTTGGTGAGTTTACTTCCTTGAGGCATAAATCTGTTATACCTGGGTAGTTGTGAAAAATATGAGCATTAGTGTTATTTCATTTCAGGCCATCACTAGTTGTCCTGATCTTAATGCTTACATATTTTTGATATGGTTACTAGGACTACCGAGGCCTTTCCTGACTGCCTGTCTTCATGCTAGTTATCCTGCTTCAATAACACTATAAAAGTTTCAAGTGTATTGTCTGTATATTGCATGCCTGCTCACTAATCACAATCTAGTCTTAGTCCATCATTATATATTTGACCCCATTGATCTTCTTCATTCACCTCCCACCTAATTTCCCTCTGGTAACCACCATACTGTTATCTGTGTCTATGAGTTTGTTTTGTTTGTTTATTCATTGTTTTCTGTTTTATATTCTACAAATGAGTGAAATAATATGGTTTTGTCCTCTTTGTGCGACTTATTTTGCTTAACATGATAATCTCAAGACACAAGAATTTTGTTGCAAATGGCAGTAGCTGTTTTAAATAGTTTGTTCAACATTCTACTTATTATAGCAGGAAGGCAAGTCGAGTAATAGTTATCTCTTCCTGGCCAGAAGTAATAACAGTTTAGGACTTTAAGACTGGGTGAGGTCTGGACACACATCTACCCCCACAAGTTGTCTGTTTAACAATAGTAAATGTGTTTGTTCTCAAACATATTTACGCTGGATATATATATATTATTTTAGTCTCAGCTTTTAATTATATAATGAAGTATTCAAAAAAAGACTGGCCTTTTATGAAAAAACAAGATAAATATTTTTAAAGTTTAGATAAAGACAAGTGACGAAAAATGTTTTTGTCTCATTATATGCAAGACATTTGTCAAAGAATAGGAAATAATAAAGTCTCTAGATCAGGGATTCCCAACCCCGTGCCCCCGGGCGCCATGGCGCCCGCGGCCCGATTTGTGTGCACCCGCCATTATTTGACGGCATCAGAAGCTTTTCATAAACACTAAGTAAAACTATAATTTATTTTTATACATTTGTCAGAATTTTAAAATATTGTTTGAGTATCTACACAGGTTTATTATATTCGTTGGTATGTTTGCGATATCGTATGTATAAGTTTTTCCCTAGCTTTCGCCTTTGTACATGTTGCATCTTGTTTAGCCGCTGAACTCTTTAAACTCTCCTCCACCCAACCGGGAGACGCCAAGTTGCCATTTTGATTGCGGTTGCTGGACTGATCGGGTCGTGACGGTTAGCTAGGATCACAGTGTTTTGATATATGCGATTTTAAATGAACTAAAAGCGAGGTAGGTCATCTATTATTATGGTGGCAATTTGATACGATATTGTAGTTCTATAACTATTTTTATTTTCATTTTTTTAGTCCTAAAATGAGTGGACCAAATAAGAAAAAGTGAACCTATAATTTTAACACAGACTGGGAGGAATCATATTGTTTCATTAATTTAAAAGGTAAATGTGTTTGCCTGTTGTGTGTCAGTAGTATTGCAATGCCGAAAAAACATAATGTTGAACGTCACTTTCAGACAAGTCATACCACTTTTGATACAAATTATCCACTTAAATCTGAAGTAAGAAAGAAAAAAATAAATCAACTAAAATGAAGTTGAACTACTCAACAGACTGTTTTCACTAGACATGTGGAAAAATCTAAAAAGGCAACCATTGCTTCTTTCAAAATTTCTCACAT
>PVKE010051484.1:0-10624 GCA_004027555.1 Craseonycteris thonglongyai | reverse complement strand
ACTAGCAATTAGGGAGATGCAAATAAAAACCACAATGAGATACCATCTTACACCTGTTAGAATGGCTATAATCAACAAGACAAGGGATAACAAGTGCTGGAGAGGCTGTGGACAAAAAGGAACCCTCATACACTGCTGGTGGGAATGTAAACTGGTACAACCACTATGGAAGGCTGTATGGAGATTACTCAAAAAATTACGAATGGATTTACATATGACCCAGCCATCCCACTACTGGGCATCTACCCAAAAAACCTGAAAACCTTAATCTTTAAAGATGTTTGTACCCGCATGTTCATCGCAGCACTGTTCACAGTGGCCAGAACATGGAAACAACCAAAATGCCCTTCGATAGATGACTGGATAACTATGTTTTAAGGACAATTAACCACCAGTTTATTTACCCCCTTCTGGTTTAACAGGATGCATAATCCTCATCCATTTAGATAAATGCAATCTAATCAGTATTTTTCATTAAATAAGATGTAACAGCTAAAGGTTGCTGTGTTACATAAAGTTAAAACAATATTTTTGCAAATAACCTTTAAAAAGTCACGTACAAAAATGAATCAATCAAGTAAGTATCAAAATTTTGTGTACTATCTGCAGTCATTAGGTAACAATTAGGGTTTCAAGAAAAAAATAAAAATCACAATCACATTAAGTAATTTAATAAAGAGCTTAATAAAGAAGCTTTCATCTATCTGTCTATCTATTAATCTACTTGGTTGAGAGAAGGTGAGAGAGAGTGAGAGAAGGAGGGAAAGCCCAAGGCAGTATCTATAGTTGCACTCCATTAGTTTTAACATAGTTTCATTCCCCACAGGTGGATGTGGTGCCTCATGGGGCAGAACCGAACTGGGGGCCTCCCACATGGGAGAACTCACAGCAGTTCAGCATGGGGGTTTACACAGACCAGGGCTGGGATTCAATTCCTAAACCTCACAGCTGCAAGGCAAGAGTTCAGCCTGTTATTCCAGCATCCCTAAATAAACTATTTTTAAAAGGGTGAGCAGAGTGTAAGAACACTGAAAAAAGTGGAGCGGCCTCTGGAGTATGGTGACAGTCAACCTCTTCTCCTGTTTATGTCAAAGGTCATCAAGATCATCCCCTAGGTCTCTGAACTCTCTGAGTTGACTCAGAGTAAACCTATTCTTGGCTAAGATTTATCACAATGAAGGGATATAAAGTACAATCAAGAAAGGGAAAACACTCAGAGGCGAAGTCCAGGGGAAACCAGCCACAAGCTTCTAGTCACACAGGGTGTACTTAGTTCGCCCAGTAAAGTGTCTTGTAAACACGAGTGCAATGGTGCCAACTAGGTAAGTTCCTTACAAACTCAGTGCCCAGGGTTTGTATCAGGGGCTATTTTTACAGACAGCTCCTGTCTGCAGGAACAGTCCCCCAAATTCCAGACTCCCAAAAGGAAAGCACGTGTTAAGCATAAACCATTTGGTTGAACAAAATTTAAGAGACAGTGAACCAATGGTATCAATTTGAAGGATGGCAGGAACCCTCACAAAAATCCAATTTCTCAGATACCAGCCACAGGCCAACTTTGTCAGCAGGTCTTCCTAAAGGTGAGCAGTCAGGCCTGCTGTGTTCGCTTTTGTCTCTACACTATCCCAAGCTTTAAGGGGACAGAAAGGGCTGTAGGAAAAACACCCATCCCTTGATAGGATGTGTGACCACCCATAGTGAAATGCAGCCAGCTCAAGGTCACTACGCTGAGACGAGAAGCTGGGTGTTAACATTCTGACTTCCCTTTCCACCGGCCCTCCAGCTTCCTGCCAGGTTCCTACTAGTAACTGAGGCAAAGTGGACATGAGAAGGCAAGACCACACAGAGTACTGCAGGTAGAGAAGGGTGGAGAGCTGGATGATTGCCTGAGGGAAGGGGAGGAGGGGGGAGGGAGAGAGGGAGGGGAGGTGGGAGTGGGCATCAGCATTATGGACCCACTCAATAGTTTGGTGGTTACCTGGGGAGAGGGGAAGAGGCGGGAGGGAGAGTTGGAGCAGGTGGGAGTGGATACTGGATATATGGTGATGGAAGGGGAGCTGATTCTGGGTGCTAAATAGTGCTCACACATAATGCAATGCAGAGGTCACGTGATGTGGACTTGTACATCCGGAAACTGTCTAGTTGTTACCAATCAATGTCACCCCAATAAATTTAACAATAAAAAAGAAAGAAAGAAAAGGGTGGAGAAGGTGGGGAAAGATTCCTTAGTTGTCCAGTTAACCTGCACACTGGCTAAGACTTTCCACTAAGCACTATTCTTAATTCATCCATAACCATGAATGATGAATTCCTTTTGAAAGACATGATATAATTTAATAACAACAACTTAAGAAAACATTTCAAGAGCACTGACTTTGAAATATATAAAATTCCATATATGATGCATAGGCTTCCTGAAGACAATGTCTCTAACACTTTGGTAGATAATATCAATATATTTTTAAAGAAAAATATTCAAACTAGGTACACTCTCACTCTTCCCCTGTATCACTTCTTTTTCTACTTCAGAATTTGCACTGTTATATTAAAATTCAACCTGCTCATCTACCTACGTAGATATAGGACAAGAGTTATAACAATCTCAGAATGATGCATAAAGAGAATTATTTTCATAAAAAAACTTATATTTTGGAATTCATGGATTTGCCATATTTGACATGGTCGGTTTGAATGGATACTGACTACAGTTCATCTTTTGGTGAATTTTAATTTAGGGCTCTAAATCCTGTTGTTCTTGGAACCACGAAGATCATAAACTGTCTCATTTGCAGCACTCTCAAACAGCCTTGGAATCCACAGCAATTTAATGATTTTAGTGAATATTAGTGACTACATCTAAAACTCTGCATGTTATCAGGAACACAACAAATTTCAGGGTTAAAGCAATCAAAACTGACCTTCAGACTATTTTCTAAGACAGCAAAATACTTTTAGGACGACTGAAAGAGAGAGAAACTTCAGTCCTATGTCAAAGGGTATTGAAAATGATTCGTATTACATGAGAATTTCCTTGGCAACAACCACTCACACACACAAATACACACACAGGCAGTGCCAAACATTTAAAGTCGATTAGTTGTTACAGCAATCTTGTCCAACTTCATGGTATAAACCAAGAGTGCCTATTTGACATGTACATGAGAATTCTCATGAACCTGAAGGTTTAGGTGGTTCGATACCACTCTAGGAATAAATATGAAATCCTGGGCATGAGATAATTTGAACTCACCCTTAATGCACTGAAAGTACATTTCTGAGAAAATGGTTACATAGTCAAGCATTGAAATTGCCAAGAATAGTCTTTGAGCACAACAGGCTCTCATTTAAGGAAGCAAAGCATAATATTGTGACCATATCACATCCATCTATTCAGGAATCCTGAGTTGTAATTTTGGCTTGGGCACTTGCAGTTGTGTGACTGTAGTCAGATTTTGATTGGAACCACTAAACTTTTCCTCATTTATAGTAAGAGAATGATAATGCCTATCTCTCAGGGTTATTCTGAATATAAAATGTTTGTGTGTGTGTAGGTGTGCAAATATATATGTATTATATGTATATATTTAAGTAAGCCCTCAATAAATACAACCTTCTTTCTGTCCACCCTCAAAATATGCAGAAAGGCCATTTTAATTCTTACAACTGAGAATTATACAGGGCTTCTTTGGCAACATATACACACAAATAATAATTTCTAAAGGGAAAAGTATATAGTGTCTTAATATCCTAATTGGTAAATAATTGCACACACATATCCTGCACAGAACTCATAAGTCTAATGCCAGAGAGATACCTGAGAGCACATGGTGTAGCATGAAAGGAACAAGGACCAGCAATAACACTGTGGAATTATACTATAGGTTGCCTGAGTACATGAAGAAAATAAACGATGTTTTCCTTGTTCAAATCCAAAATGAGATGATGAAATAACATATGGTAATGATGGCTGGTGAGACTAAACATATACACTCTTTGTGGGAGTCTTGTTCTGCTAAAAGAGGAACACTGCGAATTTGTGAACTATATTATTACTAATTACATAGAATACAGAGAAAACAGTGAGGAGAAGAACTACTTATCTGGGCCCAATTCTGCTTAACAGGTGACCATGGAATTGGTCAAAAACAGTGAACAACTAGGAACATCTGATGACACATTATGTATCTGTGTATACGTGTTTGTGTGTGTCCCTCTCTCATGAAAGGCTGGGAGAGCAAGTTGCCAAGGTTGTGAAGACAAGTGTCTAGACTCCCTTTCTCTTTCTACTTTATCATCCCTAGAAGATTATCTTTGCCTATATCAGTGGTATACAACCTTTTGACTTCCTTGGGCCACTCTGGAAGAATCATCTTGGGCCACACATAAAATATACTAACACTAACAATAGCTAATGAGAAAAATAAGGTTGCAAGAAATAAATCGGGGAAGCCGGGATGGCTCAGTGGGTTGGGCGCTCACTTTGCAGCGCCGGGAACCAGGGTTCGAATCCCGGCCCCAGCCCGTGTGGAACCATGTGCTGGGCTGGGAGCTCCCCCAGTTCAGTTCTCTCTCTGTCTCTGGCTCTGTATCTCTCTCTCTCCCTGTCAAAAACAAATAAATAAATAAATAATATATTTTAAAAAAAAGAAATAAATCATATAATAATATTTTAGGAATTTGTGCTGCGCCTCATTCAAAACCATCCTGGGCTGCAGGTTGGACATGCCTGGTCTACATGACCCAAGGTAGATAACCAAATCCACATGCAATTCAGTAAGGAAGGAAGAGACTGAGGGCATGCCCCACACCTATAAGGGTACACCTCAGCACTCCCACACATCACTTTTGCCCACACTATTTCAGTCAGAAGTTTAGTGACATGGCAAAACCTAACCAAGTACCATATATATCACCATAAACCCAGCTCCAGATTCTGTTGACATAAAACGAGTGGATGATGGTTATTGAGAACAATTTGAGATTAAGATTAGTGTGCATCTAGTTAAGCGAGTATAGTTTGGTGATATAACACTGAACAAATCATCCAAATAAGTATTTCTGGAAGCTCTAAATCAGCCATAGGCAGACAATAAAATGGTAACATTTTTTTTTTTTTATAAGCTGATAGAGCTTTGCATAGAAATGGCAAGAAACAGTGACCTTTCTGTGTGTGGTTGCTCCCATACTCCCACTTCCTTAATCAAGTAGATTAATTTAACCAGAATAAGACTGGCTATAAATACCAGCAGGTTTGGTGCCATAACTTACTGAATGACTTGATTTTAAGTTGGGGAAAAGATTTCATAACTTTGCCATCTAAAAGTGGCCAACTCATCTGAGAACAATGAGGGAAACATAGATTTGCTAGTATGAAGATGTGCTCCCAGCTGGGTTAAGTAGTAAACTAACCAGAGAATTACTCAAGAGATCCTGTGTGTGAGAAAGTCATAGACAACCGAGATAAGCTAATATGCTATCCAGAAAAAATCTAGCCATAAGTGCCTCTAATTTTTGTATTACAGGGCTGGCGATACATACATACATACATACATACATACATACATACATACACACACACACATATATACATATACATAACACACATACATACACACAAATATACCAGAAAAAATTCAGCCACTGTCCATGAAATGGGAATAGTTACAGGCTAGATACTTTCTGGACAGCCCTCATGAATATAGATGATATAGACAAATATACAGATATATATGTAGATATAGAGAAAGAGAGACATAGATATAGATATATTCGTTATATTCATAGCTAGAAGTGCAGGGTAAACTGCAATATGATAAACTAGGAAAGTATATAAAAAGCAGAGCTATTAAATAATTTGTTTTACTTCTTTTTCTCCTATCAAGAAGAATGACTATCATTTTAAAAGCACAGAACAAGTATTGACAGAAAAGAAGTGAATCACACAACAACAACAAAAAACATATTATCAGAGAAGGCCTAATTTATTTGCAATCAAGTAATTTCTCTTGCACTCTGCAAATTATATCTTAGGATTCCTACCCCAACTCCCCATCTTAAAAAAAAAATAAAAAATCATAGGCACTATTGCTAAACTATCATCAATAGTCACCAAATAAATGAAAAAGATAATAAGTTACTTGTAAGCTCACAGTACCCAAACTGTGCAGGACACCAATTTCCAAGGCAAACACATTCTTGACATCTGCTGGATAGAAACAGAAATACTCGCCCGAGGTAGTTCACAGTTTCAACAATAGATAGCACTCCATTCCTTTCAATGGCATCGGATCTTTGTGATGCTGGTAGTTCCGGTTGTTGTCAGGATAAAAAGCAAGGACCGTGTGAAAATCAACGTGGACCAGGATAGAAAGCAGGGGCCCTTCCCTGTGCCCACTTTCATGCCCACTTTTAATTGTCTGTGTCCATCACTTTTGTTGACTATGTTTGGAGTTCCTTTGAAGGCAGGAATTCTATTTTATTTTTTTAACAAAGTCACTCTACTTTTAATGAGCGTCTAGACTTTGCACGGTGTTTTGTAAATTCTGTTAAACACAAATCTAAAATGCCAGCAGCAACAATCACCTCAGATACTTGAAAGGATGTGTTCAATACTGAGGATCACAGTTTTAAAGAGAAAGAAAATAAAAAGAGTATGGCCAGGAAAGAATAATTAGGAACCTGAAAGTTTTTTTCTAAGTATTTTATACTGGAAGTATTAAATAGTGGAAACACCAAAAATGTGTAGCTCAAAGAAGGAAAGATGTAACTTAGAAGTAAACATCTGCCAGTACTAACAAAAGTGCGCCAGGTTTCTAGTGCCCAGATAGTCCAATGTTGCCTGAGGTATAATTCCTAAACCATCATGTCTCAGGTGCAAGAATGGGTTGCAAAACACAGAGCTGATGTCAACAGTTTCATACAAACTTAGTGGCAGAACTGATAAAAAAATTTCTAAGATACAGTATCCTGTATAAAAGACTGTCACACTTCTATTTAAATGATGATCTACACCTGACCGCCAAGGGAATATACTAAATTACGGTTGCACACAAATCAATCCATTCTATGGCTAATCAATGAATAACAAATATTAAGTGCACAATGAAAGCCAGATTTATGTTTAGACTTCTATTTACATACAGGCAATTATGACGGTCCTTTCTCAAGGATAGCAAAAATACCTATAGTTTTCCTTTTACTAAAATCCAGAAGTACCAATGAAATGTAGAATATTGAAGATAAACTACAGAGGTCCTAAATCTAAATATGGCTTGTTCACCATTAGGCACACCCTGCCTTTCACTACCTCAAAATCTAGTGCAGATGCTATACAGTCCAGTATTCCCTTATTCATCCCTCTCTCCCTTAAATACAGATAGCACAGTTCAAATCGTGCTTGCTTATGATGATTTGTCCTGACTTGTAGCATTTCCTAGCATTGTGACTCATGTCTCTGGACACCCCAGGGAGGACATGCACTGTACAGTATGTTGCAGAGGGCTCCTTACCACACCGATTCAGTGTGTCTTTCTTAGGAATTCTGGAAAAGGAAAGAACATATGATCTTGAAGTAAATATTAAAAAACAGTCAATATGTTATGATATTGTACAATTGTATATGACCTTGTGACTTCAATTCAAGGAACTAGAAAATGGCATTAAGAACTCAAAAAACACTAAGATGGTAATCTTTGGCTTCCAAGAGTTAAAATAAAAAATGTGAAAGTAGCATAAACAACTAACGTAAGTGAAAACAAAAAGAAAGGAATAACAAACATGAGTTCACAATATGCTGTAATAAATAATAGTAATGATAATTGCTATCATATCAATAAATAACTAATAGCAGCATAGTGCCCATAAAATATGTGTGATGGGTGGACATAAAACTCATAATAAATAAGTATAAATCTTCCATTTGCTTTAGAAAATTGTCTGTAAAGGTTGTGTGGTGTAGTAACCAACTAGTTTGGCTTAACCAGTAATGTCCTGATTTTTACACTGAAAGTCCCAAGTGCTGAGAAAACAAAGATTTTGGTCATCTACCTAGTGATTCTATCCCAACAAATCATGACTAATATAATCATATCACCATTTTCAGTGAGCTGATCAAGGGAAAAAAACTCAGGTACAAAGTGGAGAATGTAGGTGAGAAATGCAAAAAAAAAATTATAGCAATGAAATCTAAGTCTTTCTGATGGAGAGAAGAATTACTGAACCCTCTTGACCCTGGGCGACCTTTCTCAATGCACCAACACTGAGCCAGGGTTCACTTACTTTTGCTGCAGCCCAAAGGATTGTTGGCATCCAAATGGCTTGCACCAGGAATGCAAGTGTCACACTTCAAACCAGTGACAAATCGTTTACAGAAACACTGGCCCGTGACCAAGTGACAGGTTTCATTCAAGGCTCCAGAGAGATGACAACTGCAAGGCTGACATCTGAAAACAAGACAAATAAACCATCAAAGAGACTAACATTCTGATTAATAATTTATAGTATAAGTCACATCTATTGATAACATTGTACAATAAGGTGGTCTGTTTTAGCCACTGTGCTGAAAGGGTGCTTAAGTTAAACAAACAAACATGAAATAAAACAAAACAGAAAACAAAATCTTTGTCAAAATGCTGTTCATGATAGAACTTCTATTAAGCCTTCTCTTTAGAAATTAATGGCAAAAAAGTGTTAAATCATTATTTTACAGGCCAGAATATGAGTACATCATATGGATTCTTTTGAATAGCAGTTGTTCAATTAAGAATACTGTAAATTTTGCTTCCTTACAAAAGCAGTGCTGAAAGCTAAAAATTAAGATTAGGTGCCCATAATATTACCTTTTCAAGTATATATATCAAGTTGCAAACTATAAAACTGGTTGTGATAATTACTTTCCCAGAAAATCTTGAAATTCTACTTGTGGTTTCATAAAGACTAAATTTCACTAAGAAAACAATTTGAGAAAGATATGTTCTGATCCTGACTATGCCTTAATATATATAATATTCTGTTTTTAGTTTTATGCAATAAATTCACTTATCCAGAATGGTTGCTGAACAGAGCATTATTCTGATCTATGAAAAGATGCTAGTGATATAAACATAATGGAAGAACTTCACTTCCACTTAACTTTCTTAGACCCCAAGCTGCTTGTAAAAATCACTGTCCTGGCATTTTGCTGTGAAAGAACCCAAAACTTGTTTCTTCAGAATGAATTTTGAAAACTCTTAGGTCATGTCAATTAGGATAAGCAAACCTGGTGACACAAAGTATAAGAGAGGCAAAAACACAGTTCTGAGAAGACCACTCACCTTCAACAGGGATTTCCCACGTGATACATTTAATAACAACATTATAGATGCACTTATATTTCCTCATAAAGATGTTGGATGGATAGAGTTACTTCATCCCACTGAAAATTTTATGGTGTGGTCCCTTGGGTAATCATTCAACACCCTTAAAAAGCCCGATAAAAGCTAAGGCTGCTAAATAAGCTGCAAATTTGTTTTATGGACTAATATCACCTAGGGAATAAATAAAGTACATTTTCTCTTCAAAAACACCATACTGTAGTTTGCCCTTTTTATGTCATGATGAAAGGGCATTTTCCTCCTACAAACAACTATATTAAGTCCTTTATGTATAGATATTATTACCACAGAACTCCATTTTAAATAGATATTTTATTTAGGCTACTTAAGTATTAGAGCTGAAGAAAATTATGCATTAAAATGAAAATGAAATTATAGAAGCAACAAAATATTTAATTTGTTCTTAATTTCATTACATGCTATTACTTAGAGTACGCAGTTTGTAGGCTTTTTATATCAGATCGGTAAGACTATCCAATAGGGGCAAGCTTCTTCCACTGCATATATTTATCAGCACACCACTCATGAATAAGTGTCTCTTGAGTATTTCAGTTTTTATTACCCTTCACTCATGAGACAATCATACTTATTTTACATACAGTACATTTAGAGTAACAGTTTCCAATGTATAATTCCTTTCTTTGATGCTGTTCTATTTCTTTTCAGTTACACGCTTAATCTAAGTCAGCTCTGTCAATATCCATGGGGTATTAAGTTCGGAATCCAAATGGAATAAATAAATCACTTCTTAGAAAAGCATGCAGTATTTTGAGTAATTAAATGTGACTATTCCTGGTTTTATAACCTCTTATTCCAGCCATTGTTGTATCCAACTTATCTGACTTGTTATAATTGCCTGGTCTCAGGAAAAGGGCATTTTATATGAGTGAGGTTCACAGGAGACTTTCCTGAATATTACAGTTTGTTTCTAGCCCAAAGGACACTGGGGATAATTTTGTAATTAAGTCTTAACTAAAACAATTCCTGTAAATTTCCCAGCCACTCAAATATAATTTTAAATATTTCCAAGACTCTTTAGCGAATAAGCTACAAGTCTGATGTCATTTTATAAGTTATCACTCCGGAAGAGCACCTCCTAAGTGAAATATATTTCACGTTTATTAAAACAAAATTAAACATAATAAAGGGAAAGACATTTTAAGCTTAGAAAGAGAAACACCAAACTAAGATGAATTGTGATATTGATTTTGTCAGGATAAATGGTTTTTGTAATATTAATATAAAGAAACCTT
>PVKE010051483.1:0-10625 GCA_004027555.1 Craseonycteris thonglongyai | reverse complement strand
AAGAAATAAACATCCCAAGTGATTATTAAAGATCATTTGGTAAGTTTTATCTCTCATTCTGATGAAAAGAAACTAGAAATGTAGAAATTACTCTAAAATATTCTAATTACAACATCTATCTCAAAAAAAAATTATACTAGGGTTAAAGGAGATACATTCAAGGCCTAACCACTCAATAAAATACAATTAAATACAATAAAATAAGTAAATAATAAATTATGCACAATTATTTCATAATAAAATATTTTATACATATAAAACTACTTAAATGTATAGCTAGGGTACCTTGTACACTCAGTATAGGAAAAGATAAAGAAAAAAACATTTGTATTGAAAGGGTTCCTCTCTGATTTGATTTCCCTTTTTGACCACCCTCTTATCACCAAAAATACAAGGTATACTGAATATTTAATTTTATTATTCCCTTGATATATAACTAAACAATCTGGTTAAGTTTTGTTTGTGTTCTGGCTCTGTATGCTATTTGAAATGTGCTTTAAACTTAATATGGTCATGAGAGTCTCTCATGCTGATAGTTAAAGCTAATTATCTTTCATTTGCACTATTATTTATTACTATATTGTTCAAAGCAGCCACAATGATATATTCTTCTCTATAAATAGATACCATAGATACCCAAGTTGTTCGCTTGTGTGTTTGTTTGATTGTTTTGCTATGATCATTCTTGGGTCAGTCTCTTGGTGCATACAATGTCAAGTATGTCTGCCTAGATACAGAGTGGTATAATAGAATTTTCTAACATGACATATTTATAAATCTGTATAAGAGAAGTTAGGGTAATTATATTTATGATCATTATACGATAACTGGATTTTTTTCTTTTGGAACTACAAATAAATTTGCATTAAGCCTTATCATTTTAGTCTCTTGTCTTAATCTCTAGTTCATAGTTTTCATTCTGACCTTTTTTGCATTAATTTTTCTATGGTTACTCTTTCCCCTTCTTTATTGCCTTCTATTGGATTAATGATACTCTTGTTTTTTTCTCTTTGTTCTAACTCTTTAACTCTATTTTTCTAAACAGTTATTGAAAATTTATTATTTATACCTAATTTTACAATCTAAAATCTAAAACAAAACTAACCAGATTGTTTAGTTATATATCAAGAGAATAAAAAAATTAAATATTCAGTATACCTTGTATTTTTGGTGATAAGAGGGTGGTCAAAAAGGGAAATCAAATCAGAGAGGAACCCTTTCAATACCATTTCAAAAACCATTGGATGGTTTTTGCTTTATATCCTCAAAACGAATAAACAGCAAGGGCAGTAAAAAATATTTGTAGCCAGGCACGAGAGATCAAAGATATGAACCTAAGGACTCTACCAAGCGTCCAGACAGAAGTTAAATGCCTTTAGTTCTGTTAAACATGCAACTAGTAACTCTTTATGTATTAATCACACCCTCTTGTTGCCTCTGTGAACATAAAATACAGCACATACAAGAGAACACAAAATTAGTGACAATTAGAACATTGTGGAGCAAGTTTATTTGGTCAAATCTACTCCTTAAGTGTAAAGGTAAATCATAGAGGGTGAGAGTGAGGTGGGAAATGATAGGAGAAAGCAGGATGAAAGTAAAGGACAAATTAACATTTTCCTCAGTTTAGCTTAGCAAGTCTGAGTAAGGCACAATACACCTCCTGGCCTTCCCAACAAACACCATAACCACAAGAGGAAAAGGGAGAACTTTCAGCAATGATACCTGTTCTGCCCCCTAAGATTCCTTAGCTCTTATCTTTGTGAGCTCTTGTTTTGTTTTGTTTTACTTTATCTTTGAGTAATTTCAACAGAATTTAATAAAGGGAGGATTCACATAGGTGTGGGTAGAATGTCAGGGAAGCATGAGAGAACACAATACTTTGAAGCTGGCAACCAGGAAGCATCTTTACTACTGCTAGGTATGCAAAGATGGGTACCTAGATTAAGAGAGCACCAAATCTGGTCAGGACTGTGGTGAGCAAGTGAGATACTTCGGGTGCAAATTTAAGGATACACTCTTAGGTCTTTTCTCTGGTTCTTGCTTGCCCACTCCCAACCCTATGAATGATCATAACTCCTGGAGGTGTTAATTCTTCTATACTTGTGTCTTTTACATCGTTAACTATAGCTTTGAGGCAGAAAGCCAGAAAACTAACCTAGGTAGCTTGTCATTTATCATAGAAGGCCACCATTGTAAGGTGATTCTGCAGCTGATTCACTGGAACTATTCCTGAAAGCAGAGGTAGGCTGTCCCCAAGGCAACCCTTTTTCCAGGCCAAGCCCTCATGAAGAAGCCCTCAGGCACATTCGTCAGCATCTTATTAGTCTGAGCTCTTAGTTTTCATGTTTTAAGCACCCATCCATAATCAGTACTGCCCTGGGCATAACTAGGTATTTTAGCACTGTATGACAATCTGAAACGTATAATGTAGGGAAAAACAGGCCTATTTCCTCTTTTCTACTCGAAAGATTTTTTTATGGGATGATGGACCTAGAATTATCTTTGTGGAATTGAAATAGAAATAAGAGCAAACACGCAGTGATCGTTGCCCTGGGCACTGTTCAAAACATTTTACAGATATTTGACTCTCCTATGACCCTAAAAATTTTCAGAGGCAAGTTTACGTAAAGTTATCAGAATCAGGTACATAATTTTGTATTTGTATCATTGTATTTATTTGCAAAAAGGATAGCCCAGATGCATCCATGGGCATAAGGAAGTTCACAGAGAGTTTAAGCACCTTGTCCAAATTCGTATAGCTAGTAAAGGGGCAGAGCCAAATTCAATCCCACACTGCCTGCATTTAGAGTACAAACTTTCACTTTTACTCTTTGGGGTCTAGGAAAACTAAAAGGGAAAATCTTTATCTTCACACTCGGGCCTTTCAAGTCATTCTGCTTTAAGTCATTTATCTCAGTTATGAGTGAGACAAGGTTTCAATGATTACAATGTCTATTTTACTTGAATTTACTACCGATTCCATTTAAAAAATAAATATCTATATAATTCTTATTATAAATCAACAGATAGCATTACAAAATCCAATTTTTCAAAGTCTTTCTGATGTTAATAACTTTTTTAAAATTATAAATTTATATAAATTATCTAGGAAATGAAGAGTCCATGATTTAAATTCAGGTGAACCTGACCCCAAAGTTCAGGTATTTAAATGTTCTTCAATATTGCCTAAATTCAAGATCTCAGATTTACTGCTTTTGTTCTTATTTTACTATTATTTGTCTTTTATTGAATATTGTTGTGTTAGAAGCCAGGTATATGTTCTTAGAATTGTCATAAAAACCCTTCAGGGTAGTCATAATCATCCTCATTTTAGGGCAGTCAGTCGTGCCTGAAGCTAGTAAGTGGCAGAGGCAGGATTCCAGACAAGACCAGAATGTGAAGTCCAAACTTTCTGTTTCACTTAGCCTGTTGTGGGGAACTCAATAGCTGAACCATTCACAGAAACAAGACTCAGTCCCCCCAAAAGCTGCCTCTTGCATATGCACCAAATTAGAATTTTCTGCCCTTGAAAACTCTTTGTTCTCTACACTTTTTGCTTTTTCTTATAAAAGATTTATTTTTATTGTTTGAGAGAAGGTGTGAGAGAGAGAAGGGGGGAAGGCCCAGAGCAGTTTCCATAGTTGTACATCATTAGTTGTAACATAGCTTCATTCCACACAGGTGGGTGTGGACAGCGTGGGCTGGAACTGAACTGCGGGCCTTCTGTGTGGGAAGTGAGAAACTTTGCTACTGAGCCACCAGTTGTAAAACAGTTCAGCATACAGGTTTGCATAGGCCGAGGCCGGGAACAAACCCCGGACCTCGTGACTGAGAGGCGAGTACTCAACCATTGAGCTATCCTGGCATCCCTGTTCTCCAAACTTTTATTCTAAAAGACTTTTGTCATTTTCTAAACATCAAAGAAATCCACTTCTAAACTGTGAACGTTTATTCAAGGTTTTGAGGGCCTATTTTCCTAGGAGTTTCAAAACCGTTCTGAGCACTCTCGGCATCATTGGAGTAAAAGTGGAGGTTCTCAGGGTGCCAATATTGTCAGGAAACCTGGGCTAACCATCACACCGCTATTGAAATTGACCTTGTACAAGTGTTTGCATCTCCCTGGGAAGACTCTGTTGAGTAAAATATGTCACCAAAAAGATCAGGAGGCTTTTACTCTGTCCTTAAATGTAGCTTGAATTGATTTTTCTAAGCGGCTCTGAAGTGTGTGCTTTCATTCTATAATCCATTCTAAGCATTTTAAAATAAAAGAACTATCAAATCATTAAGCAGAACAAGGCCTATTGATGTCCAAAAAGGGAAATTTATATTCAGTTGGTGCTGTGACAAGCAGCATGATTGATAGCCTTCAGATTTAAGAACAGGAGTGATAAATAGTTACGCATGGCCAAACGCCACACTTCAGGGCTCATGGGCCCCTGGTGAGTTATGGTTTTGTTTTGCCCCTGATTCTTCTAGGCTGAAAACTCCGTTTTCATAAATTAATCAACAATGGCATTTTGCATGTCTGATTTGTTGCCTTTCTCAAAAGGCCTTCACTTTCAGTTTATAATGCCAAGTGGCACAGTTTCAGGCTGTCCAAAGAGATATGAAACAATTGGATAATCAAAGGCCTTTTCTTTATTACCATAGCACAAAGATAGAGGATTCTGGAAAAGCTTCCCTTTTATAATAATGCAAAGACATTTAAGTGCAAATATGTTTTAAAATATTTTTATTATACATTGAGTGAAAATGAAAGACTATTTATTAAAGTATATGTAAATTAGAAGAAATAACAAAAGAAAACCTATATTCCAATGACCCAGTTTAACAAACAAAACAAAACAAAATAAAAAAAAATTTTCTGCTTCTCCCAGACATTATTCTATATCCTTGCTTGTCAGAAGCAACCAGTAACCTCTGTATTCAATTTTAGAATTAAACGTGTTGTTTACTTTAAATGTTTTTGAATCACACATAAATGAAATCATACTGTGTGAAATTTTTTGATATATTTATGTTCTGCTACAGCATATCTGCAATATTTATCCATGATATTGATAAGTTATAATGTATCTTCATTACTGTATATGATTCCATTATATGAACATGTCACAACTTATTTTTCATTTTCCAGTTGATAAAATTTGGATCATTTCTATTCTTTGGCAGTTCTGTTATGAATATTCTTCTATATGACCATTCCTACATATATTACTTGGTGTATATGAGTAAGTATGTAACATAAAGTAAGTTTAAGGTGCACACTGTGTTGATTTGATACATCTTATGATTACTTATTTATGCCGTATAATAACTCTATGAGAAAGATACATTTGTAACCCCATGGTATGGACGGGGAAACTGAAAAGGTGCAGCATAAATTTCCTGAAGTTGCATATCTAATACGCAACAGAGCCTGGATTTGAATTGAGAGAGCCCCCCAAAAAACTCAGTGAGCTTCAAGCAGAAAACTCTATAATCTCCTAATGGACTCCTTTCTTCTAATGACAGGAAGACATCACGGAGATCCTCATGATTTAACTCTCAGAAATTTGCACTGCCAAAAGGTCACTCCTATAAGACAATCCAACTTTTTTTTTTTTCACATTGGAAGCTCTACTTAATTATCTATGTTTTAAAAACTTTTAAGTTTTGAATAAGTATAGATTCACAGGAAGTTGTATAAAATGTACAGGAAATTCCTGTGTAGTCTTCGCCCAGTTTCCCCCGGTGGTATCACATTGTATATTATAGTACAATAGCAAACCAGGAAATGGACCTTGGTGTAATCTACACACCTTATTCCGATTTCACCAGTTTTACATGCACTCATGAGTGTGTTTGTTTTTCTATACAATATCATAACAAGTGTATATTTGCATAATCATCAACACAATCAAGATATAGAGCTGTTCGATCCCATCGTCTCCTGCATACACCCTTTTATAATCATACCTACTCTCCTCTTCCTAGTTCATAATCAACATTCAGACATAGCCTTTGTACCTACTCTTAGTGGTTGCCCAAATAAAAACTTAAAAAGGAAAAATAAAGAAAGTACAAAATTGCATTTGAGATTATACAGAGGAACTAGCTGACCCTGAAGTTTCTTGATTTGGGCAATTTTTTTAAACTGTTTTTTGGTTGTGTTTGGATATAAAGTACTCCAAGTCTTTGTTTGCAAAGTCTTCATTCTAAGCCTGGAAGAGAACAAAGTCAGAGGAGTGGGATGGAAAATTCACTGGTTTTTGTTGTTGTTGTTGTTGTTTTTTTCCCCTCAACTGAATTAGCTACCAGAAAAGATGAATGTATCCTAACTACCATTTCTGATCTTCTGACTGTGCATTCAACCTCTGAGGCCTCAGTTTCCTCCTTTATTGAATGGAGATAATGATATAAGACCACTAAAGTTTAAAACCCAATGCTAGTATAAGAAGAAGTTGTTCAAGGGGGCATCTCTTTCTCTTCTACATACTCCACTGAGCAGTAACTAAATATCCTCCTTTTGGGAAACATCTATTATACATTGCTGCTGACCTGAAAACAAAGTATCCTCCTGGGACATTGTGAAAGGATGACAACAATTTGGATTTCTGAGTCATGCAGCTGTGAAATACCTAACAGAAGAATAGTTAGTGTGAGATACGCTTGATTTTTCACAGGGAACTGAAGGACACTTTCCCCTGATTCAGATATTCATCAACAAATGGAGGTCACCCAGAGTTTCTTCTAGCTAGTCACACATGTAATAAGCAGAGCTCCAAACCTCGGCATTTTCTTGGGTTTTAGTTTCCTACTTCTGGGGAAAACAACAAGAAGGTATGGAGTACACCAAACCACAGCATGGGCTGTGTCATGTATTCTCTTAAGTGTTATATAAACAGAGATACCTCTGGTGGAATAGAAAGAACCATGAACCAGGGAACCAGAAGACATCCATTCTAGACGGAGTCTTGTCATGTTAATGATATGAGGCCTTGAGCAAATCACTTGGCCTTTTTGAGTCTTAGCTAGTTTATATGCAAGGTGGTATTTATTTAACTGTTCGCCTAGCTTGTTTGTGATTAGAATGAGTAAAATGGAAAAAATGGAAAAATGCTGTGTGAGTTGCAAGTGATATATAAAAGATGTGAGTGTGTATATACATAAACATGTATATTGCCAAGTGATCTATATCTACGATATACTCATATTATACATACAGAGGGTGCCAAAAATGTATACACATTTTAAGGAAAAAAACTGTATTAAAATTGTAATACCCAATATATACTGATAACAAAAGATAAATACAAGTCACCTTTGACAGCTACAATTACAAAAGGTATTCAAAGTGGTTACTGTCAGCATCCAGACACTTCTGATTACAGAGAATTAACGCTTGAGCAATGTTGACCAAATTGTCCCCTTGTATTGCTGCGCATGCTGTTTCAATTTACCATGCATCCCAAACTTATCATGAATGTGTGCAATTGTTAGATGTGTTGGAGGTGCTGTTGCATACTTATGCCTCCATTGTTGTACTTTCACAACATTCTGGAATTTCAAATACCACTTCAGAAGGTCTTTGGTGTCTTGAATGACAATAGTGCTTCCACCATTTTCTTTGACTGTCCTGCTGTTTTTTTGTGATGTTAGCATTTATATGATTAACACCATGTTTTGAGCAAATGTTATACTGCACATTGCTACCACAATTCAATTCAATTTCAAACAGCAATACATAGGTAATGTTGCTTAAAATGTGCATACATTTTTTTGGCACCCACAATATATATATCATATATATATAGTGACGTGGTGTGTGTATGTATATCTGTGTGTATATACATATACACATATATTAGAGATCATCACAATTACTATTGCTATTTTTCAGGAAAAGGAATATGTATATGTGAACTTGTTCTACTCCTAACAGCTCAGAAACCAAAAGCAATTATCAGAAAATGGGTATGTTGTGACATTCAAGCTACATGGTAATGACAAAAGTTATTTATCTTAGGGGAGTGTGCGGGATACAAGTACTCATAGCAATTTAGCGCCAGAAGAGAACAGAGAGTCCCGAAAGTTTAAGCCCCAACCCCCTTTAATAGATTATTAAATAACAGCCCCAACAAGATGACTTTTGCAAATTAGTAATTGATTCTAGACTGTAATAAAAAAAAGGAAAAAAGGAAGATTAATGGGAGTACCACCTACAGTAAGCTAATTTTTACATGAAAAGAAGATATCCAATAGGAAGTACCATTATTATAAGGCTTTGAAAGATGGGTATCAACAGATAGAAATTGTAAAAACGAACACTTTGTTCAGAGGGGCCAATGGTAATTGAGGCACAAAGGTAGGACCCTACAGGGTATGCAGGTAAGGTACATGCTGTGTACATGCTGTGTGCACGCTGTGTGCATGCTGTGCTTTCCAGGGACAAGAAGAAGACCGGCTCCTCTTTGAGAACCAAGAATGTGTTAAAGTGTTTACTGTTGTAGGAGAAAACAGAAACGGGTATCATTAATTTGTCTCTGGTATTAGAAGCTAAGGAAGTGGTTCCCAAACTTTGCTGCTTATTAGGATTGCTTGGGGATTAAAAAAATACTGATACCTGGCTTCCATCCTCAGACACTCACTCTGATGTAATCGGCATGGGGTACAACCTGGACATGGAGATTTTAAAAAATGTTCCCCAGGGGTTTCTAATTGTAGAAAGTTGGAAACCACTGGGTAAAGAATCAAATTAAGGCACAGTTATTTTCATATGTAAGTGAGTTAGGTATTAACACCTTGGCCTGGATTAATTTATTTAGCAAATCAGGGAAGAAACAGGACACTAGATTGTCAAATAAACACGCTAAGATAAACCTTTAAAAATCATAAATTTTTTTTTCAAATGTATGATTTTACGTGAAGCTCCATACCAGGATTCAAACTGGCATTTTTATCAGATATTTTAAGTACAACAAATGTATTATTATGGAGTTGGTAAAAAGATAAGAAATTATCAGTGACCTAAACACTAAATTTACTCAGACATTAACTAACATGCAATTGAAAACATAGAGAATTTTATTTATTTTATTATTGTTAAATTTAATGGGGATTTTAAACCTATTAATTAAATCCAGTTATTTAATAAATGCTTATTAATCACCAACTTTGTTCCAAGTGTTGAGTTATTGGAGATTACAATAAATAATGACCAAAATTGGGATGCCGGGATAGCTCAACAGGTTGAATGCTTGCCTTGCAACTACACAGTCTGGGGATCAATTCCAAGCCCTGGCCCATGCAAACCCATAGGCTGAACTACGGTGCAGCTGGTAACTGCCCGGATGGCAACAAAGGTTCTCATCTCCCATGCAGAATGCCCTAGTTCAGTTCCTGCCCCCATAACCCCACATCTAGCTGAGTGTAATGAAACCATGTACAACTATGGAGACTCCTCTGGGCTCTCTCTCTCTCTCTCTCTCTCTCTCTCTCTCTCTCTCTCCCTCTCTCTCACCTTCTCTTAAACAATAAAATAAATTAAAAAAAATAATGACAAAAATTTAAAAACTCATGTTTTTAGTGAAGCTTAATGACTATAATAGGAGAAATAAAAGAAGAAATAAATGATAATGCAATGGCTAGTGGTAAGTAATTTGTGAAGGTAAAATAAAACAAAGAAATAGAGAGTGAGTAGGTGTATTATTTTGCATTTGGTTGTCAGAGAAGAACTTCATGTAGAGGCAATATTTGAGCAGAGACCTAAATTAGGTAAAAATAAATAAATAAATAAAATAAAAAATCAGCCAGAAGATTATATAGAGAAAAAACCTTCCAGGAACACAGAATATCAAGTATATCACTCTGAGAAGCAAATAGTCCAGGGTTCTGAACCCCAGTAATGAGTATTAGCTGAAAAGAAATGTGGGTTCCTTGTTCCCTTCCTTTTGCTCTCCCTTCCTGCCTCCCTCCTCCCTTCCTCCCTTCCTGCCTTTTTCTCCCTTTCCCTCTCCCTCCCTCTTAAGATCCAATAGAGTAGAAATAACTGTAGATGGGGAAAATAAAATGCAGGAGCATGTTTATGTATTTTCATAAGCACAATCACTTTTGGTCCAATTTCACAGTAAGACTAGTTTTATTTTGTCCATTTAACAGATGTTGTAACCAACACTCAAGAGTCTTTAAGCAACTATTCCAAGGCACATTAGTAGAATATGTGTAAACTCAGTAACGTCTTCTGACCTAAGTCCAGTTCTTTATTTTTTTCTTTCTAGACATCATTCAAAGCATTATATATAGAAAATGCAAAGATTATAACCATATTGAAAGGTTTGCTCTGTCCTCTATGATGGTTAGAATCTTTTCTACATTAAACTTTATTAAATCATAGAGATAACTGATGACAAACTCCCTACTGAGAAGAGATTTTTTTTTTTAATGAAAAATAACTGATTTAATGTATGACTCTTAGCCCACAAACCACGTGAGTAGTTTCTGAGTAAAGAATATTTTCAGCAGATTTCTTTTTTTGGTCTCATCAATATACAAAATAGAAATAGTCTCTAGGTAATGGTGTTAATGAAAAAGAGAGTCCTGAGTAATTGAACCCTTGCTCTAAGTTTGGACAAAGACTAACA
>PVKE010051482.1:0-10625 GCA_004027555.1 Craseonycteris thonglongyai | reverse complement strand
AAAAAACCCCAAAAAACCCAACAAAAAACAATTCTGTTGTCATAACTGGAATCTTCTCTGGACAGTGATGGCAAAGCTACGTGGGAAATACTGCACATAACTCTGGACCCTACTGAGGTTAGCAGTGCAAATCATCTTGCCTTCAGTTTTACTTTGCAGAACAAGTTCACAAAATTCCTCATGAGATAATATAGCTAAGGGCTACATCAAATTATTTCAATGGAAGTGAGGTGGGAGCAGTCACAATTTCGGCCAACACCTGTGTGTTACTGCTTTTCACTCTAGGTGGAGATTCAGCTTTTAGTATTAGCCTTTCCCAGGTGGCTTGCCATTGATGTCGACAGATGTCTGTCTGATATGACCTTGGATTGACAGTGAGGCTCACTGGGTAGCTATGCTAGGCAGTTGACCAAAGTATCTTGGAGAGAAATGGTCTGGTTAAATTCCTTCTGAAGGAGAAGGCCATGCACAGAAAAGCAGACTTTTCTTGGAGGGTGACTCTTGGTAGCATGCTGTATGGAGCAGGCTATTGGTGCCCTACTCAGATGCTCTTTACTAGGCTGGGACATCACACTGTGAAAGCTGGCAGCTTTCATGGCTCATAGCAATATACTCCTTTGGAGGATTATCCTTGGAGTTGCCTGGAAGATGATGCCCTTCCCTTGAGAGCTGCCCACAGCCAAAGACTGCCTGCTTTCATGGGGAGGGTACAAAATCCTGTTGTCCCTTGCCTTAAGGTGGGATAACTCTATGGTGCCATTCACACTCCAGATCACCTGGTGGGATCAAGCTGAGGCTCAACTTTAGCTGAAACTACATCTTTGCTTGGCTTCTTCTGTCCTATCCTGTTTCTCTGTTTCCTTCACTCCTGAGAGTGCTTAAGTAAATCAGTTGCACAAATTTTTCCATTTTAGGTTCTGATTCTAGAGAAACCAACCTAAGATACATGCCTCTAATTGAGCTGGCATGACAGGGTACTAGAAGGATTATCTGTGTAGATACTGAGGCAATTTCTAAGAATTACAACAGGAGTAAGAGTGGAGAGAAAGGTAGTTATCTGGGTGTTAAAATCATTGTGGATGAGGCAGTGAGAACTAGGGTTCAAATCAGTTCTCTGCTTACTCCACATCTATACCGAGAAGGTAAACATGGCTGAAGAAAAACCCATAACTGTGTCAATGATTTGCACTTTGAGTTAATAATCACAAAATCCATGTGAGTTCTAGGTGCATCACATTCCCCAGTCAGCTTGCTGTCTGAATTATCTGTATTTGCTTGCTACTCTACCTGAATGAACAGACTGAAAAAGATACACTTCCAATATCAGTGGCTTAATCTAATAAAAGTTTTCTTCTTTCTTTTTATGTAAATCCCCAGAGTGTTCCTGATTGTTAGATGGCTCTACTGTAGGTGATGACTCAGGGATACAAGGCTCTTACCTTCTTGTCACCTTGCCATCTTTGACTTCTGGTTTCTAAGGTTTCAGCTTGGTGAAGGAGCATGAATGATCACACAGAGGAGGATTTTATTGGTGCATATCATCCGAACATTTCATTGGCTACATGATTCTTGCATACCAACCAGATCTACTGACCACATGGAGGTAACCTCATTTGACGCAACTGTGGGGGAACAGGCACTGCTAAATTGATGGGAATTAATTTTCTACCATTAACTGAATGGAGGCCTAAAAAGGAAATTAAATTTAGCCACAGAAAATAAGTTAAATGCCTTGGCAACCTGTTTGTGTGTACTGAGATTCACACATATGCACATGTTTGAAATGGTATCTGGAGGGGGTGGTTTTGGAGTAGAAGGGGGTACATGAAGTTACATGAAGTAGGAGCATGAAATTGAAAAACCTGATGGGAAAGTTTCTAATTGCATCCAGTGCGTGGATAGTGATACAGTAGTAGTTTTTGTAGCCTTTAATGGTGAACTTCAAATAGGGCTCCAACTAACCCATATGGTGCTGTTTTTAGAGAAAGGATACAACCCCATACCAGAGTGGCACGGCTTTGGGAGTGGAGTGTGGGCTGGATTCCAGCCCCTATCACCCCTTTCATCAGGTGCTGTTCAGGATACACCTGCATATATGAGGGCTGTCCGGAAAATATCCAGCCATGTAACATGAAAAACAGAGGCATTTATGACTGCATATTTTTCTGGACAGCCTTCATATATATGGCAGTTTGATAACAAAGCAACTGCTCTAGCTCCTCCCCTATGGTAGGTTGAATTAATGCCCCCACCTTTTACTTCTTGTGTGTATACCCTGTGCCATGTGACTTTGTACTTTTCACTAAAGAGGTAAACAATATTTCTCTGATGCTTGACATTTTTGGCTATGTGATGAGCTTTGACCAGTGGAATATTAACAATGTGAAATGACCCAAAGGTAGAAGCACTTGTATGACTGGGCTTGCCTGCTTATACTTCTGCCAACACCTTGAGTAGCACATGCCCAGGCTAGTCCGCTGGTCCCAGGAAGAAGATGAGACAGGAAGAGCTGAGCCAAATTGCTCAAGCCATACCCAGACTAAATCCACCGATCTTCAGTCAACCCTACAAATGCTTGTGTAAGCACTGCAGAGATCAGCAAAGTTACTCAGCCAAAGCCCAGCCTAAGTCATCTGAACTATCAACTCAGTGACTCATGGGCTAAATAAATGCTTATTGTTGTTCACTACTGAGATTTTGTGGTTGTTATACAGCATTACTGTGGCCAGAATTAATTGGTACATCCTCTTTCTCCCCAAGAAGCCCTAGGAGTGTGGAGCAAATAGATTGTAGCTTTTGCCATGACTGCCCTATTTCATTAGGAGCTTGCATTTCTTTGCAGATCAACGCCTTCTCATCTTTCCATCAGAAGCAGACAAAAACACACATTGAAAAAGATTTAGGGATGCTTGATTTAAATGGTTCTGATGAAAAAATCAAAGCTAGTACTAGTTCCTAGGATTAAAGGAGGAAAGAAATCAGAGCTTACAGTCAGATAATCCTGATAAAAGAAGCATGGGTGGTGGAGAGTAGGTGGAGGGTAAGCAGGTGAACCTCTTTATTTTTGGTGATGAAAATTTTTTAGTGCAACAGTATGTCAATTCTAAACTCCTCTTCCTCTATTTATATTTCTTTAATGTAGGATTTGGATATACAGCATAATTTTATCAGGCCATACTTTTCTATTTGTAGATAGGAGAGATGTTATTTTTCATCTTAATACTGGAAGAGAATATATCTGAAGTTCCTATACATAATGAAGAAAAGCAAAGGGACTCAATAATTCTTGACATACGATACTTTTCAAGTTTTAATTTCTTTTCTATTTTCTCTGCTGATGTATCTTTGCAAATGAAACAGTTGATGACACTTTTCTTGACACTCTTCACATTAAAACACATCTCTATCATTCTATCTAGTGGCAGTGAATATTTTTATTAACTAAAGGAACATTTTAGTCATCAGTGAAACCCTTCCAGCAGCAGATAAGATAGATTCAATTGTTAGGTCAAAAGAGAGCACACTTGGGGAAGCTGGGATGGCTCAGCTGGTTAAGCGCTCACTTTGCAGCCCTGGGGACCGAGGATCGAATCCTGGCCCCAGCCTGTGCGGACCCATATGCTGAACTGGGGTGTGCCTTCTATGCAGGAGGCCCCAAGCCCAGTTCCCACCCCACACAGCCCCCCGTCCACCCATGTGGAACAAAACTATGTTGAAAACTGATGACATACAACTATGGAGATTGCTCTGGGCTCTCCCCCTTCTCTCTGTCTCTCTGTCTGTCTGTCTCTGTTTCTCTCTGTCAAAAACAATAAAATAAATCTTAAAAAAAAAGAGTGCACTGTAACAGCTGCCACCACTATGGAAAATTTCAAATAATGACTATTTTTTCTTTTTTAAGCTTGAATGCTTTGGGGACCAAATATCAAGTCAACCCACAGCTATTGTCAAGCATATTTCTTTTCTCATCAGTAATGAGGAGCAATTTTGCCTAAATTTATCATCTTAGAAAAAGATCTAGAGATTTGTGTTGCATCTTGAATTCTTTTTTTTTTAAATACTAATATTAAATGGGAATGTCTAGATTTTCTAAACCTAAATATGTTTAGTACATTGAATTTCCTTTCCTACATGATTTGATTGTTAGGATATATGTCTTAAATTCCAATTTTACCATATTTTCTGGTTATCAGCCAGTGTAACTCATGAGAAGAGATGGTTATATCCATAAAGGACATTATGCTCCTCTTTGCTAGTGGGCACCTTAGATTAAATCTACCTAAGCCTAAGGTCTGACCACACTCATATGAAACCATATTTAAGCTGAATGGACATAAACATTTCATTCCCTTATCCTACATGCTATAGTGTATAGCAACACTGTTGCAAGTTGGGTTTTCTGGGAAGCAGATTCTGAGATGGAGTTTAGTGGGCAAATAATGCTCACTGGATTTCTCCCTCTGCCCAATTCTGCTTCCTTTCCCTCCCTAGCACTGATATTTCATTAGTTTGTATAATATTTTAAATTAGATAACATACCTATAATTACAACAGAAATAAACAGATTTGAGAACAAAAACCCAACTAATCTTTTTTAAGCATACCACTTAAAAGATGGGCACTGAGATGTGTGAGTGGACTGGAAGGCAGCCTGTTATCTGTGGGTATTTCGAGTATCATGGGCCTCAGTCACTGTTTTACAGAAGGAATGATAGGGTCAGTCAGTCGGTTAAGTGGAAGACTTGTACGAGGACTCCAACCTCCACTTCAGAGGTGAACCGTGTTATGTCTTCAGCTGAATTCAGGCTTGGATGTGATACAAAACAATTGTAATTAAATTTAACATGTTTTAAAACTTTCATAATTCAAGAAATTAATGAAAGAAATTGGAGAGGACACAAATTAATCGAAAGATATTCCACGCTAACAAATTGGAAAGATTAATATTGTTAAGATGTCCACACTACCCAAAGCAATAAACAGATTCAATGCAATTCCTATCAAAATTTCAACGGCGCTTTTCAAAGAAATAGAATAATTCCAAAATTTGTATCTAACAACAAAAGATTCTGAATAGCCAAAGCAATATTGAGAAAGAAGAACAAAGCTGGAGGCATCATGCACCCTGATTTCAAACTAGTATTATCACAAAGCAATAATCAAAACAGTATAGTATTCGCACAAATACACACACAGATCAATGAGACATAATTGAGAGCCTAGGAATAAACCTACGCTTATATGGTTAATTAATTTATGACAAAAGAGCCAAGAATATACAATGGGGAAAGGACAGTCTCTTTAATAAGTAGTGCTGGGAAAACTGGACAGTCACATGTAAAAAAATGAAACTGGGAAGCCAGGATGGCTCAGTGGGTTAAGCACTCACTTTGCAGCCCCAGGAACCAAGGATCAAATCCAGGCCCTGGCCTGTTTGGACCCACATGCTGAACTGGGGAGTGCCCCCAGTTCAGTTCTCACCAGGGTGAGACCCCGGCCCAGTTCCTGCCCTGTGCAGCCCCACCCACCTGTGGAATGAAACTATGTGGAAAAACCAATGATGTGCAACTATGGAGACTGTTCTGGGCCCTCCCCCTTCTCTCTGTCTCTAACTCTGTATCTCTCTCTCTCTCTCTCTGTCAAAAACAATAAATAAATCTTAAAAAAAATGAAACTGAACTACTGCCTTACACCATATACAAAAATTAACTCAAAATGGATTCAAGACTGGAACATAAGACCTAAAACCATAAACTTCCTAGAAGAATTCATAGGTGGTAAACGCCTTCACATTATTCTTTTTTTTTTTGACAGAGAGAGAGAGAGAGAGACAGAGAGAGAGAGACACACACAGAGACACAGAGAGAACTGAACTGGGGGAACTCCCCAGTTCAGCACATAGGTCTGCAAGGGCCAGGGCCGGGATTCGATCCTCGGTCCCCGGTGCTGCAAAGCAAGCGCTTAACCCACTGAGCCATCCCAGCTTCTTGGCAATGATTTTTTTGGATTGATGCCAAAAGCAAAAAGAAGAAAAGCAAAAATAAACAAGTGGGATTACATTACACTAAAAAGCTTCTGCACAGCAAAGGAAACTATCAACAAAATGACAAGGCATCCTATGAAATGGGAAAAATATTACAAATCATATATCTGGTAAGGGGATAATGTCCAAAACATATGAAGAACTCATGCAACTCAAAAGCAAAACAATTTACTTAAAAATGGGCAGAAGTCTGAATAGACGTTTTTCCAATGACAACATACAGATGGCCAACAGGCACATGAAAAGACACTCAACATCACAAATTATTAGGGAAATACAAATCAAAACCATAATGAGATATCACCTCATACCTATTGGAATGGCTACCTTCAAAAAAAACCAAGAAATAAGTGTTGGTGAAGATTTTTAAAATTTTGTTCATTTTAATATTTATTTTATTCTTTTAAGAAAAATGAGTACTGTCAGACACATATTAAGACTTCTTTTGGTTGACTGATTTAGTCTCAGATGTGTTAATACAAATCATAGCCATGCTGGCATACTAGGCAAATATAATGGGTAAATTGGTTCTCTGGGGGAGGCTCACTGTATTTCAGAATAAAAAATAATAGCTCAATGTATATGCTAAAAATACAATCATGATAGCCTTAAAGAATATAACAATAGAATATTCTGACTCTTAAACAGCTCTTTGTTAAATGTCTGGATGTGTTATTTGTTTCCTTTAAGTTTATAAATGGAATTTTGTTTCTATTTTGAGCCTGCCTAGAATACATACTTCATATTTACTATCTAATTTCTTATATACCAATGAATAATATATAACATACATAAAGCCCTTTGCTGTTCAACCACAGCACAGAATTTTGTGATTTCAAATGATTACTTCAACCCAAGTTAAGTGGTCCCTAATTATGCTTAAAAATTATCTCAGAAGTTGTTCTAAAATATATCTGTACTGTTGAAGGGCCTAACTTCAACTATTTCTGTTACCATAAAATTCGAGAGCTCCTGGCTGCTGTGCTGTTCTGGAAGCAGGAGGGCTGATCCAGGCTGGGGCAGAGGAAGAGATTGCTTACCCACAGGCCTTTGGGTCATAGTGAGCTCCATGGTGGTATTTCTATAGTTATGAAGATGCCCAGGAAAGGTCATGGATCAATTGCTAGATCTACTTCTGGGCCATTTCTAAGGGACATGAGGTATCACCCCTTTTCTTCTTTTTCTTAAGGCCTTCCTTTCTTTTATAAAGCTAGCACCTTCTTGAGGGGTATCTCCTAAACTGGTTGAGGAACTGAATGGTGTCTCCTCAGTTTGCCATTGTTATCATTGAAAGCAAGAAGTCAAACTCTGCACTTAAAGGGTCTTTCTTGCCCTAGAACCCATTGCAGGGCATTACTGAGAAGCTGTAGCCAACACTTGTTAAATCCCTGTTTACCTTCATTACATGTCCTCTGCAAGTCTGGAGGGGATTCCTTCCTTTGTAAACTTTCTATTAGTACATTTCTAACTAAGAGTAGTTTGATGTTTGATTGATACCGAATCCATCTTGATCTGTGATAACAGTATTATTTCACAATAGATATATATTTTTCTGAAAGTAGTCTACTATTGTTTCTTATTAAGTGATAACACTATATTTTAATTTAATTTTTTATGGTGTATGTTTTCCTAGTAATTATAACCAGCTTTCTAGTCTCTATTAACCTGTTAGTAATGCAATTATGGTAAATTTACAGGAGATGAACTAATTAACAAATACTGTGGTACTTGCAGTAGTTTATAAACTGTGTAAAGCTGTAAATGCTAAGCCTCAATGAGCATATTTTTAAAAATTATCTGAAAGGGAGCATATGAAATGTGATTATACGTTGACCTCTGGTGATTCATCAGAGTAAAGGACACAACTGTACAGAAGATGTGTATCAATCATGGGTCTTACTTTTAGCAGTCAGGGCACCCTGGTAAAACAGTTTCTGACCTTCAGATTGTCATGTTTTATTTACAAGATCAGAGTGTGGCATACTTAACTGATATTACTTCAGGGACTCTGGAATCGGAATACATGAAGATATAACACAAAGAACCTCCTCTTTTAGCCAATGATCTTTGTATTCTTAGTAAGTTTGCCTGGTGCTCAAAACCACTGCAATTTCTACGGAATGTGTAACACAAATCAATTCCATAATTTAACTCAGCAAAGAGGAGAAATATGTGTTTAACATTTAGTGATTCGAGTTAGATTAGAACATTCATCTTTTGGGAAAACCTCAGTCACATTCTTTTTTTCTCTCCTCACATTGCAAGGTCCAGAATTTTAAAATCTAAATTCCGGAGTTTCCTTGAACAATACTTACAGTAGTTTAAATGATTTTAAGGATTTACGCTGCCAGTTAGACTATATATTCCATGAATTTAATCAATATGCATTATTTTAATATTTCAGAGGTCTTAAAAAGCTCAACATGATTAGAAAATAAAGCTTTTCTTTCAGAATAGAAAATATCAAAGTTGTCACCAAATATTTGTTAGCAGAAGTAATTGATCACAGGGTGATTTTTTTTTTTTTAATCTTGGGTTTTTCAAGGAGCTGCATTCTGTGATAATTCTTAAAAGCTTCTATCTACTGTGAGCATTGTTACTTTAAATGGTCTGCTTGCTATGTTTAGCTATAAGATGCTTGACAAAGAACAGTGCACATGCTTTATAAACTCTTCATAAATTTATTATAAACCAATATCTACTTGCCAGTCCTTAAGTCATTACTTTTAACATCAAGCTAAGATACAAATGGAAAGTGAACATAAAGTTTCTGCAATTATATTAAATGACCGATATATATTAAGGAGGGGCTGCTAATGAGAGTAAACAACATAACATTTGCTGGCAATATGATGGCAGCTTTATAAAACCAAGAAGTGGTTAAAATTTAAAGTTCATTAGGATCTGCTAAACCACAGGTGAGAAAATGTCAAAATAAATCTAGATTAAGAACTAATTTCATTGCATTTTTTTCTAAATATTATATCTTTTATACAAAATTTAATCAAGAATTTCATTTGCAGGTACATTTAAAATTACATTCAAATAATATTCATTGATTACTCCTGTGCTAGGTACCAACTGAGGATATGATCTAATGCTTACTGAACAGAATTTTCAATAAATGGTTGTGATCATATGTTTAGTGATCTAGGGAAGGGCCTGAATTCCTATTAAAATTCAACTCCCATTAAGATTAGATTTGGTGGTTTCAATAAATCACTTCACAGATTATTGAGCTAATGTAGTCACAAATCATATATCATCCACCTCTGCTGATCTCTGCCCTTCAGAATCTTAAATTTAATTGGGAAGATATGATATACAGACATAAAAAGGTAAATAATCATCCCAGACAGTGGTATAGGAGCTATCACAAATAAATACATTATTGAATATCAAACTGATGCATTCTGTCTCTGAACTAGTGACATTTATTGCTGTATACAGAAGAGATCAAGTCAAGAAGTGCCACAGGAATTCAGAAGAGAGACAGGAATGTAGCCTGAAATATACAGAGAATTTCATGAAGTAGGCAGGGACTGGAAATGGTCCTTTAGGGTGGGTGGACTTTGCAAAGATGGAGAGAAGGGCAAAGTGTATCCAATTGCTCTATGGCAGGGGTGGCCAACAAGTCGATCACGGTCGACTGGTCGATCTTGAGGCCAACTTTGGTCGATCGTCGATCGCTCGCAATGTCTGGGGTGGAATTCCGTGTACCATGGACTTTGAAGTGATTGTAGAAGACAAAACTTTCTAGCAATAGTTTAATGCACTCTGGGAATTTGCCAAGGTCATAAATTCCTAGAATTCTGACAGCCTGACACTGTGATCTCCGCCCACCCAGACAATACATTTTGACTTATGTGTTACACTTGTCACCAGACGCAACGCGTGAACGCAACAGTTACGACTCGACTCATCGAAGAACACAGTCAGTTAGCTTGAATATTTGGTAGTGTCATACGGCAGCTTCTTTTCTTTTGTATTAACAGTATTATTATCAATCAATATTATTTATCCTCGGTGACCACGTTGAGTTTCAATTTTCTTCTGTTTAAAATGTAAGTACCTTTTCTTTGTTTTAATTAAATTGCTTTTCTTACCTATCTATTGACTTGATAAGTGAGCATTCTCGGCAACAGATCTCTAAACTGCGGTCATTACACTGAGAGAAAAATAAGGAACAGTATTACAAATATATTAGGAATAACAATAATTCTATTTAAATCAAGAAGTCAGTATTGTAAACCGTAATAAATATATTGTAACTTTAACATACTTCTTGTAAATTTGAATATATCTATATTAGATTTTAATATACTTGTATTGTTGTCCCCGATCGTAATATGCATTATTGTTATTATTTCTCTCAATGTAATGGAGATAATTGCCGCAGTTCATGAGTTTTTGAATTTTCTAGGAAAATATTTAATTCAATATTTATTCTTTAAATTGTCATATTTCTTTGCATTCTAGTATACCCATGAACATGAGTAGTAAACCGAAAAAATCGAAAACTTATCACTTCATTGAAGAATGGGAACTCGATTACTTTTTTACAATGGTGAATGATAAATGT
>PVKE010051481.1:0-10625 GCA_004027555.1 Craseonycteris thonglongyai | reverse complement strand
CCGCACTGTAGATTCATTCACCCCGTAATGGCGTGCCACAGATGCATAACTTCTGCCCTCTTTGATCATATCTAAAAGTTTCACTTTTTCGCCGATGGTCATCTTCTTCCTCTTGGGCGCCCCGGAGGAAGCTTTCGCAGGGGCACAGCGCTTAGGTGGCATTATAAGGGCTTCATTAATAAAAAAAGTTATCGCTTAAACAAAACAAGTTATCGCCAACACAACACTAAAATACAGTATGCGAGACAGTCAACATCATGGACAAGACTGGCGAGATACAACAAGAGAAGATGCTAGGTGAGGCTGCGATGATGCGCAGACAATCAACTCACAGGGATAAATCCACTCGTCCTCTCATTGGTCGATGTCGCACGGGAAACCAATCACGCGCCTTTATGAGAGCCCATGGTATGTACTCTGAGTCAACTCATCTCTTTGTTTGACATGCAGGGATCCTTCTCTTTCGCGCGCATCAACATGAAACAACGCTCCTTTCCGCAATGTGGCTGCCGACATGGTTGTATTTTTTCATTTTTATTTTTTGATGAATATTTTGGAAAAACCCGGGAAGCACTGAAGCTGCAAAACATGAAGCGCGAAGTGGCGAGGGAACACTGTATACAGAAAAGTTGGCTACTCCTGCTCTAGACCAGTGGTGAGAACCTTTGTGTATCAACACTTTGTTTTGCCTTGAAAACAAAGGAAAGAGGCATTATGACAGAGATTAGCTAAAAGGCAAGAGTCAGCTGCTGTTACCTGCCAGAAGCAGTAGCAATAGAAGCTGCTTGTTAGGCCTGAGCGGACTAAGAGTGAGTGGGGCCTCTTACTGGAATCCATTCCTAGCAACTCAGCATACAATTTATGTGCCCACATGTCCTATCTGCGTACACCTGGCCCACCACAGGGAGCTCGCAGGGACATATGTTGGACACAGTTCTTATATGGGGCTTCATGGGTATATGTGCATGTCAGTGTACTTGCAGGTACCACCTGGACTGTTATTTCTTAATATTTAAAACATTTACTTTTAAACAGCTTGGTCCTCAGCAATAATACCCATGGAATCTTGAATTTGGTGTGCTAAATATATTTTTTTATCTGAACCACATGGGAATCAATAAAGAACTATTGAAAACATCTGTCTATGCCCTCTAACTCCACCTCCACAGCCCCTTGGTGACAGTCTCACCTTGATTTATGCATTGTGGTAGAGACTTGTAGTAAGTGCATTAGGAATTCTGCCTAAAGGAGCCATGAAAAGCAAATGCTGGAATTTGAGGAATAACCTTGAGAGACACTGGGATGGGGAAGGAAACGAGTTCAAGGCAGAGGGGAAAGCACAAGCCATGGCGTGAAAATGTGAAATTACACAATGTGTTCAGAAAACAAATTTTCCTAAACAATTTAGGTATTTGGGGGTGTTCTGTGGGTTGCTAGAGTTGGAAAAAAGTGCCAGATCTTTTAATATTCGGTTCATCACAATTTTTTCTCCTTTTCAATGTCTCCTACTTTCCTACACTCTGAAAGGCCTTGCACAATTGTGCTCAATCTGTGAGTGGTGGCTTATTTGTGTATACAAGAAATTGCCCCCAAGTCTGTCACCTTTCAGGGATAGCCCCTAGAGGTGTTGGTGGCAGCTGTGAGTTGTCAAGTGATCCAGGTACAGGGAAGCTTGTCTTGAAAGACAGAGGACACAGGACAAAGGTTGTGAGCAGGAGGATGCCACTCGGGTGGCATCTTTAGAGGAAGCCAGATAGATATGCTGGCATGTTTAGAAAGATTTTCAGAAATATTTTTAGCATGTTGTACTTAGGAAAACTTTTAGTGGGGGATATTGTTTTCCTTCTGCTTTTGCCCATCTCTCTTTTTATCTCCCTAATTACTTAAAAGTTCTCCTGGACATTTCTGATAAAAATAATTTTGTAACTATTAATATAAAGATAAAACATGCTCTAGAAACACATTTCCTTTTTAAAGTGCTGTATTTTGAGTAGAACATATGATCACTTTTTCTTCTGTGGGGAATAAGCCAAGGGTTTTCAGCTGAAAGACTGGAACACTTCCTCCTGGGGGTTGGAGGGTCATCTGCAAAATTGTGATTAATGCCCAGTTCTTGGTGGCAGAGGCCTTGACTCAGTGGGCCCTCTTGTTCCTTGCTGCACTGTGGTTCAGGTGACTTACTTTGGTATGCTTTTGTTTTGTTTTTTATTTTTTTACTTGTGTTTTCATTAAGTTGACAGCCAAATCAGAACTGATCTATCAGTTTGTGGAACTTTTAACACAAGCTGTGGAGAGTTATAAGCAGCGGATGGACTGGCTCACCAGCGGAAGTCGGCAGGTTTTTGGTGTTATCTTGGAACAGTGCATCAACATAGTGCTGGATTTTGGTGGCATGAAGGAGGAAGAGCTTAATCTGTGCCAGGATGCTCTCATAATGGTCCTTCGGGAGCAGGTGGCTCACATAGCCAAGTTCAATATCATATGGTGAGTTCCCATAGGAAGGGGATATTTCAGTAAAACTTCAAAACTTCCTAAATAATTTTTATTTAGTTAAGTAGCATAACTAACATAGCTCTTTCAGGAGGGGCTGTTATCTTGTTATTTCCCAGAATATATAATTCCAGCAGAAAACCCACAATGAATAAATCTTAGAAAACTTTTATCTGCTTTGCACAAGGCATCTTAGTTTTCCAATGAGGAGATATTTAAAAACATAATTTTTTGGCAAGGTCAAATGCAAGAATATAAATTATATTAAATATATATTTAAGGCCACAAAAATCCCTTCACTCATTTTAGGTTTTAGCTTGGATAATGAATTCAAACTTCTCACAAATTTCACTGGTTTTTACACTTAGTTTGTAACTCACATTGACTTCATGTAAGTTAACCACTTAAATCAGAACAGGTGTCTGGCATTATAGAATTTCCCATATTTCAGAGTTTTTGCAATTAATTATTGATGCATTCTTGGATTGGAGAGAATTTGGACTCCAGTGCCAAATTCTTATATGGAACAGTGGCTGCACCTCCCTGACAGGAAACATCTGGAGGGACCCATCTACCTGAGTGGTTTTTTTTTTAAATAAAGTGTTTTCAGGGATGCTGAGATAGTTCAACAGGTTGAGTGCTTGCCTTGCAACCGAGAGGTCCGGGGATCTAATCCTGGCCCTGGCTTGTGCAAACCCATATGCTGAACTGCAGGACATCTGCTAACCTCCAGGATGGCTCGGTGGCGAAGGTTCTTGCCTCCCGTGCAGGAGGCCCCTAGTTTTGTTCCCGCCTCTCATGGCCCCACATCCACCTGTGTGGAATGAAACTGTGTCATAACTAATGATGTACAGCTATGGAGACTGCTCTAAGCTCAACCCCATTTTCTCTGTCTTTCTGTCTCTCTCACCTTCTTTCAAACAACATAAGCAATCTTAAAAAAAAAAACTATTTTCAGCTAAGTAGATGATGTCTTTGTGGATGCTGCTTAATTGTGTTCTATCCCAAGTTTCCATTTCTGTCACAGATATATTATTGAAGCCATTAAGTGCTTAAGTCTGCAATGCTGTAGCTTTCTTGGAAATCTATGCTATAGCATATATGCCACTCGGCCAGGTTCTCTACTCAGAGGGGCCACATAGAGGTGACACTTGTGTGAGGCAGCCTCTATCTCTGGAGATGGGATATGAGAACCAACTCAGGATGATTCATTTAGACTGTGATTCACATAATTCTTATAATCATGAATTCATATATGACTCATAATTTGTTCAGTTATAAACTCAAAGATAAATTCAAATGGCTGTTCTTGAAATCAAAATGATTTAATCATACTTTCCCAGGATTTAAAAACTTAAGCTCTGCAGAACTCAGAACAATACTATTTTTGATCCAAAAATGTAACTGATAGAAATCTCTCAGAACAATCAAAACAATGTAATAAAAGAATTCTAAATAAAATTTCAGAGTAATAACATTGTTGCTGATTTATAAATCTTAATGCTATGAATAATTCCTATAAATTTACTAGTAATAGAAGACAGTTACATATCAACCCACCTATTTATGAAAATAACTTCCCTTAATTTTAATGCACTCAATGCTTGCTATTCTTTATTCTCCTGCAAACATTGTTTTTGTGAGTCATTACAGCTGATGGAAGGTAATGTGCTTTGGAAACTTGTCTGCAGTGGCTTGCCTGCTTTGTTGGTACTTTCAGAGAGAGGACTGGAAGTTGCTTTTTCTTTCTCTCGGCACGGTGACCTTCAGTGGCTTGTTGCTCATAGCTGTGAGACTGAGGACTAACCACTATGTTGAACAGTGTCCAGTGACAGCCCCATGTGATTCCTTTCAGGGCTTCTCGAGAGCCTGTGAAATGGCAGGAAAATGCTGCTTCTGTGACAGAACAATCTATAGTTGCTGCTATCAGCTGGGTTGAGAAACTGACCTTTGAGCAGGCTGTCAGCCAGGCTAGCCACCTGGACACACTGCTGGAAGCTGGGAAAGACAAAACTGTAAGTATGTATCCAGGGCTGGCCCAGGTTACAAAGGTGGCTTCAAGCTTATTTCTTCACACTCAGTATCCTCATACTACCTTGAAGCAGATCTTGTTTCCCTCCCAGAGGCCTCCCACAGGGCACCTGTCATTGGAATTGAAAAGCTTATCAGTCTTAATCCTCCTTACCTCTGAATTTGGAACCAAGTGAAATACTGATGACAGGCCCCAGATGGGGATAAAAATTGCATGTTTGGTGATGGTAGAGCTGGGCCAACGAAAATGAGACTCCCTGACAGCTGCCCTCTGAGCTTGATGGGGTGCTCCCTGTGGGCTGATTGAGGCTACAGGTAGACCCTCATTTGGCCACTACCAGGAGAGTCACATGCTGCTCATAGCTGCAGAGCATTGAGAAAGGTTAAGGCTTTAGGCCATAGTTGTACATCTAACACTTCAATTCCACTCCTGCTCTTCTGACAGATAAATCAGTCTATCTCTTAAGGGGAGGAGAGGCTGGAAGAGTCTTTACAGAACCCTGAGGATGAGAAAATAGGGCTTCCCCAGCATCCATGTTCTGAAGCTTTCCCATTTCCCCTTCTTCACAAAAGGGTCTATCATGAGCTTTTCCAGCTGAAATATATCTGCTAATGTGTCATCCATTTTCAAATGTTAATGTATTCACATACGCATTTTGATAAGGACCTTTTGGAAATAAAGATTTATCTGGAAGAAGTGATTAAATTGTGGTGTTAGTATCTCTTTAAGCCACAGGATATGTTTTTGTGACTCTAATGGTGCAACTGTTAAGGGTAGTGCAAGCCAGAGAGAAAGTCCGCTGGACAGGTCAGTCCCCTGGCCGCTTCAACTCCCTGGGTGGGAGTAGGTCTACTTTCCTTTGAGATACAGCTACTTAATTAACATTAATTAACTAATGTTAATTAATAATTGCTTTCTCTACCTTGGAAGCTTGGGGATTCTGGGGATTTCAGCTTTACGCTGCTACATTAAGAAGTTCTTTCTTAGGCAAGGAGGCCATGTACTGGCTCCTTGAAAGGATAGCCCCCAATGGTCAGCAGACTCTGTTTACTGATATTGAGGATGATGCTTTGAAACTGGAAACACATTGTTTATCCTCATGAAGCCAGAGAAGCAAATGTTTCCCATTAAAGAAAAACAGAATACAAGCTACTTTGTTCTTTGGCTTTTCAAGTTTGTCTTAACAACTGTAATAGCATGAAGGCAGTCATTGCCGTAGGAAAACCAGAAAATCAAAATCTCTGAGTTTAGAAAGGGCTGCCGCAGGCACAGGGAGAATCTGGGAGATAGATTCAAGGTCTGAAGTTGATCAAAACTGTTGCAATGGTCAAAGTTGTATGACAAACAAGACAGATTTTGCTAGACCTCTTGCTGCTGTCTGGTTGACTTTCATTTTTGCTTCCTTGCAGAATGGAGATATTTAGACCCAGAGACCTTGGCAGCTACTGACAGGCTAGAACAGAGAGCTGAGTCAGAGATGAATTAGTCTGTCCAAGTCTGGTTCTTCTTTTGCCCCAAACCTGTGGCTGGGAAGATGTCAAGGCCTCCTTGGTTGAGTAGAATAAATGTTACCATGTGAAGCTGCCGGACAAAATGGCCCAGACATAGTAAGACATTTCAAGTGAAAACAAAAAGGATCCACCTTGTTTTATGTAGTACAAAGTAGCAAGGGTGTGTCACTTATGGTAAAAGAGTTGAATAGAACCCAGATATTTTCCATGCCTTGTCTTATCAAATTCAGTGCAAACCAACATTTAGCCAAGTGCTGGTAAGTGAGGGAGCTGCCTTGCCCCTGGTCCTGGATGCAGCCACTGATCCTTCAGACTGGTCCTCGCCTTGAGGAGATCAGAGGTGCTGGTTAGGGGTTAGGTTGCTCAGGAAGATAAGTCCCTGAGTCAGACTATGTCTTGGATCCAGTTTTGGTATTGATGTTGTAATCACAGGTCACAGTATTGGATGGTATGGGAGCTGAGGAAGTGAGAACAGTGACTGTCTCTGGTCACCTCTGGCCATCTTGGTGTCCCATGGTCTTGCTTTCACAATTCTGGGAATTCATGTTCATCTCTAATAGGTGACCAGCCTTGTCATGATGAGGCAACAGAGTCCAGTGGTTGAAAGAAAGGGCAGAGCTCATGGGGTCAATTAGCCTGGGTTTACTAGCTGTAAGACCAGGTCAATTAAGTTGTCCAGGCCTCAGTTTCTTCACCTTCAAACTGGGCATGAAAATAAGGATTCATATGTCCACAAGACTGTTGTGAGTATTGAATAAAATAATTCATGTCCACTTATTATCCCAAACAGCAGATGATCTCAAAACCATTTCACTTTAAAAGGCATTTTGCCAATTTTTTTTTTTTTGGTGGGGGGGTGCAGTTTAGTGCGGTGTGGGATAGTGATAGGTAACATATTTATCTTCCTCTCTGTTTTTATCAATGTCTTTATGTGAGCAGAAAGGAGCTGCAGAAAAACAGTGTGAGGAGGAGAATGGGGATGGGATAGAAGGTCTCAATGGAAAGCATGTCCCAGGAAATCTGTAGCACAGATAATTGAGAGTTGACTGGAGGCATAGACAATTAAGAAGCAGAGTAATGAAACTAATGAATAACCCTATAGGCTTAGTGAAGAAAAGGGAATCCGGGGAAGCCGGGATGGCTCAGTGGGTTAAGCGCTCACTTTGCAGCGCTGGGGACCGAGGATCGAATCCCGGCCCTGGTCCGTGCGGAACCATATGCTGAACTGGGAGCTCCCCCAGTTCAGTTCTCTCTCTGTCTATGTCTCTGTATCTCTCTCTTGTCTCTGTATCTCTCTGTCAAAAAATTAATAAAATAAATAAATAAAACTTAAAAAAGAAAAGGGAATCCTGGCTCACTGCTGGCCACAGCAATTTTTAGTTTGATAAAATCTTGAGGGAAAAACATTTCTGCACAAGGGTTTCAGGCTCTTGGATTATTGCCAGAGCAAAGAAGCTGAGTTTGCATGATGTACAATGGAGCTGCAAGGTGTCAGAAGCCACAGACAGACCACCTAGAGATGTTTGTCCTCACTCACCTCCCTGTTGCGCTAACAAACCCAAGTACCTCTCGCCCGCCACATCTGTTTCCCTTTCTCAGGCTATGTGTGATTTTACGAGGGGGTGAACCCATCCCCATGCTGCACTTGGGCACCGACACAGCTAGGACAGTAACTAATAACAGTGCAGCTCAATTAATATATCTGAGAATGTATATGCCAGGAGAAAAATGGAATTAATGCATTTATTGGATGAACAATATTAGTTATCTAATAAGGAATCTGGAGAACACTTCCTTCTTTCAGTGTTTTTTCCTGCCTCCTGGGGACTGGCTGAGAGAATGCACAGCATTTGTCAATCTTTACCTCCCATTAGGTCCTTTTTAAAACCAGGGAGCTGGTGCTGAAAGGCCTGAGAGAAAGAGTGGGGGTGGGGGAGGGGGGCTAGGCGATAGGGTTGGAGTAGGTGGGCTCTTTTGTGCCCAGTTGGAGGGTGGTTGTTGCTGCAATAGGCTGATCTCAGCTCCCACTTTGGCCTTCTCCTGACTCCCAGCCTGTGCCCTCCACCACCCTGCCCCAACGTGCCTACTGGAACACAGTCTGCCCTGGATACTGCCCACAAGGTGTCCTACCAGCTGGGGAGCCAACCATACACCCACCTCTGTCTGTACCAGGTGGGTTTAAGTCTCAGGTTTGAAGTCCAGCCGAGGTCATTGACTACCTTCTGCTAACAGAGGTCTGTGATTACAGCAGAGAGAGGCTTGTGGATCCTAAAGGGACAGGACATCTATTTGTCCCTTAAACATAACATTTGCTGGGGTTTCTTTCCCAGGTATCTGTAGAGACAGTCCATCTGAATGTTTATAGGGCAGGTTTAGATGATGTGTAGTCCTGGTTCTCTCTGGGTGTTTACTTTCTGAGATTTATATATGTAAATGTAAGCCATCTTGTTTAAACCTAGTCAGGAGGTAAACTGCATTCTCTTCCTTACTTCCATTAAATCACTTGCCCAAGGTTAAAGCTCATGAGTTGGGGGGAAGACAAACACTATGGAAAGCAAGGCCAGCAAGGGTGGTGTGGGTGAGGTTGGGGTAGGGCCATTGCCATGAGGGGACCATTGGGTGGATTTGATATCTCTCCCTCTCTCTCTAAATTAAGCAGAACACACTCTGGGATTACTTCCTACTTGGTGAGGTATACATCTCCTGGATCTCTGGTTGAGGTGTGTGTGTGTGTGTGTGTGTGTGTGTGTGTGTGTGTGTGTGTCCTGACACAGAATGGTTCACTTTCCCATTCTTTCATGGCTCCCATGGCAGTGACAGGCAGGACCCTGTGGGTAGACCTGGTTCCTGACCTGCTGTGTGAAGTTAGGACAGCCTCACCTCCCTGGACATTTGCTTCCTTGTGAGATGAGACCAGAGGATGAGCCAACTGGAAATGTGCCCTCCTGCCACATTCTGCCTCAGACTGAGGATGGAGGAGTTGGCATTGTAAAATTCTGGCTCCACCATGGGAAGTAGCTAATAAGTGTCCTGCCCCACAGTGGCTGTGCCAACACTTCTTTATGCTGAAAATAGCTGCTCCTGACCTGTGTGATGTACTCATGGGTATGGAGGAAGCTCTTCTCCAAGTCTACCAGCCATATCTGTCCCATGTGACACCCAAGACTGTAAGCACTGCTGACAGACCTTGGCACCAGGACTTGAGTATCTCATTTCCTTACTTTGGCCCCCAAACATCCTCACAGAACATTGAGTAGTGCTTCTACCTTTTCTGCCCCCGCCCCCTCCCCTTTTAGAAGGCAGTTTTGTAGAAAGTATATTGCCACTGAGTCCAGTATGAGGCTCGGATATGTCAGGAGATGAACTAACTGCTGGTCCTACTGTTTTGCAGATTGAGTGCATTTATGACTTTGTGGTGGGGGACGTTCCTGAAGAGTCCAAGCAGCTTCTCCTGCAAAGGGCTTTGGAGACCTCATATCCTGTCTGCACCGTGTCCTTCAATGCCAGAGGAGAAGGCACTATAACTTTCTTAAGAGATCTGAGTGTCAAGACCCATGGCAGGTAAGCAGAAATGAACCTGGAGGGACCGAGAATGAGCTGCCTGCTTCCACAAGATCAGCTGGTCTTGGGTCCTTTGTAGTCCTAACCGATCTGCTGCTGTATTCTTCCCATCTTTCCAGCAGTCTCTAGTTTTCATGCAACTTTTCTTCTGTTCCCTGTATTAATCTTACCTTTTTATTTTCTGTAATTTGGATGCTTAGACATCTTGGAACCTTGCTGACCCTACAAGAGAGTGCCGCTCCTAGAGGTAATGAATGACTCATTGAAGAGTGTACCTTTGATGTGCAAACTAATCCAGAGGCCCAAAGCTTACCCTCAGGGCCACTATTCCCTAATCACTCTATGGCCAGATACCAGACAACTCAGGACAGCCCCAACACCCCAGAAGCCACTGAAATTATGCAAAGTAGCCAATGCTAAACCTGCTTACCCTGCCTAGTTCATTCCTTCCTGAAGAATCTGTAATACAGACTCTTGCCCATGTTTTCCCCTTATTCTCTCTGCCTCCTGACCAGCCCTGGTGCTTCTTTGTGTGGCCCTGTGTGGGGTGGTGTGGCCCATCTTGAGTACTGTATTAGTCAGTTCTGACTGCCATAACAAAACACCACAGATGCAGTGGCTTAAACAACAGGAATTTATTCCTCATAGTTCTGGAGGCTGAAAGTCCATTATCAAGGTGCCTGCTGATTCAGTTTCTGATGAGACATCTCTTCCTAACTTACAGAAGCTGCCTTCTTTCTGTGCCCTTCTATGGGGGAGAGAGAGAGAGAGAAGGAGAGGGAATGGGGGTATCAAGCACATGTAAGTTCTCTGGTCTGTCTTTTTAAAAGAATACTAGGGAAAGCCGGGACGGCTCAGCGGGTTGAGCGCTCGCTTTGAGGCCATGAGGACCGAGGATCGAATCCCGGCTCCGGCCCAGGCAGGACCCACATGCTGAACTGGGGAGTTCCCACAGTTTGGTTCTCTAACTGTCTCTGTCTCTGTCTCTCTCTCTATCTGTCAAAAAGTAAAATAGAAATAACTATGCACTG
>PVKE010051480.1:0-10622 GCA_004027555.1 Craseonycteris thonglongyai | reverse complement strand
AAGCTGCATCTGGTGGCAGGCTTTATAGTGGCAAGTGAGTTGATGTACTTCAATTGTACAACTGCATGTGGTGGCAGGCTTTAAGTGACAATCTGACATATTTGAGTCTGTGCGTGGCCTGCCCATTATTTTATTTACCACTTCTGGCCATGCCTCTCTCCTGCACCATCCCCTCTACCCCCGTCCATGGAAAAATTGTCTTCCAAGAAAGTGGTTCATGGTGACAAAAAGGTTGGAAAATGCTCTCATAGAGAACACTATCTTATATTTAGCTCTCCTAGCTTTTTGAGTAGTTTGTAGTCATTAATACTATTTTAATTGATTTATTTTCATTCTACTCCTTTATTGATCCTTGCCCATTCTTGTGTAGGAATCAGAATAGTCCAGGCAATCACTTGGCTGGGGCCACTTTGTCATGGAACCTTCTGGCTTGTAGCCCCTGTATTCAGGTCTAACAAGTAGGCAGGTAACCAGTGATCCCCAGCCCAAGTTTGCTTCCTTGGAAGGGGAAATGGCAGCTATGTGTCACTTCCTTCCTATGAGCTGTACTCATGTGTCACTCTTGACATCTGGAGCCAAAGACAAAATATTTTCTGGGAAGAAATTCAGGCTTCATCAGATTCTTTTTTTGTCTCCAAATCAGCAGTTTCTATGTTTAATTAAGAAAGAAATAGAGACACTGCACAAATAAGTTAAGACTGAGCTGACATATCCTACTATTATATTAAGAAACATTCATGGATCCTTGCTCCAAAATGACAAAACTGCTCCCACAATGTGAAATGAAACAAGCTGACTAATTCTTCATTTAGAGATATGAATTATTAATTGGTAATGCATTAAAAACACATTTAATCCAGTTGAATCTCAGAACTCTGCGACTAAAATAGTAGTTCTGATGATAAATCCCTCCTCACTTGTACTCCACAGGCCTTACTATTCACCCTAACAATTAAGCTTTGCACACCTTTTTATGCGCACACAGACGTCTGAAGAACCTTATATTTGGAATCAGGAGTTCTACGCATATATAATAGTTGAGGCCATTCTACTTAACTAGGCATATGATTTCTAATGTGTCCCTTAATATCTCTAAGCTCTAAAACTTTGTTCTAAGGAAACAGGTATTGAGCTAGGTGAGCCCTAAAACTCCTTAAACTCTATTAATCAGTGTTGTTGATGTTAGAATAGCATCTTGAAATAGAAAATTTCTCCTCTTCCCTATCTTAAATATGTGATTCTCTACAACAAACACTCTCTTCTGATCTTATTCCCTCGCCTTCCTATCCTACCACTCAACTCACCCTCTTTCTAAATAGTTACAGGCTTGATAAATGAAAGAAATAAGCAAAGCCATTTATCCTGAAAATGCCCAGCTGGTGTGAAATTTTGGCCTACAGTACATACTAATTAAATAGAGAAGCATTTGAGATAAAAAAAAACCCAAAAACTTAATTTACTAATTAAATGACAAGTACTCTTCTCAAATTGTCCCTTTGGCTTACTGTGCATTTCAAGAATTAATTAACAATACAATCAAGCAATAGTTGTGAAATGCCAATATGGATGTGATTTGAAGAGGCAGCTTCTGTTTTCCATCATGACTTTATGGGTTGTTGTGTTGTGTTGTGTTGTATTGATTTGTTTTTAAATGGAACTGCACCCTAGTGAAGATACTGGCTCTTTAATTTGTCTGTGTAAAATTGCAATGAGTTTGAGGACCCTTGCGAGGTCTGCACACAACTCACTGGTGCGATTAATGGTGCATTGCCTAGCCCCTGACATAGACTCGTGTCTTGATTAGATTTCTTTAATCGTTTACTAGAAAAAGAGAAACATAAAGCCAGTTTGGGTTTTGATGATGTCCATATGTTGAACGCTTTTGAACTGAGTGATAATAATGCCTCCTGGGTATGGAACCAGTGCATCTGATAGACTGAGTTCAAAGTAGGTCAATGCCCTGAAGTAATGAGGAAAGAAAAAAACAGAAATGCTCCTTTTCTCTCTCTCTCTCTTTTATTTTTTTTGCCTTGAAAGTTAGGGTGGCCAAGAGAACAGTCTTTAGAAATACTGTGAATCTGGTTACAATTGGATTTCATAACTTTCTTTTCCTTCATTCTTCCTTCTTCTGCCATGCTCTCACCCCCCTCCCTTCCTATTCTGTCCTGAGAGCCGCACTCTGTAGGTTGCACATGCCATAAATCTGTCCTGAGTGGTGATTAGAGGACAGTGAAGTGCTACCAGTTAAGCACTGCAGAAAATGACAAAGAGTAGGCAGGATTGAGCAGTGACAGAGAAAAAGCTGGTGGCAGGGTTTTACCTTTGGGTATGTTCTTATCCAACAGTGAAATTCAAACATTTAAGAGTGAAGCACTTGGTCCTGGGCAGGCACCTGGCGTAATTGGGGGGCTCTCTCCCTCCTTGACAGAGTCACCATTATCTCTTTAGAGAAGAAATTGGATAACATTCTCCCTGGAATCTCGTTAGTTCTTTTTCGTGAGGTAATTGGATAAAGTTGAATTCTACAGTCATGTAGTCCTTTCCAAATATGTGCTTTTTATTTCTTTATGGAAACCAGCCTCCAACCATACTAGATTTTTCTTCTAGACATCACACATCTTATCCCTGTGATGCCTGTAGAAATCATTACCTTAACATCAACACCATGGTTTCTTGGATAGTGTGCAAGGAACAGATAATCAGTAAATGTAAATGTCTTTCCAAAAAGATTATAGTTAGTGTCTTCCATAACTTTACCAACAGGTGCAGTCTAAATTGTGAGGTTCAATAAACATTGAAATAAATTATATTCTCTCACTTTCACTTTAGTTTAGTGTTTTTAAATAATGCCTTATTTATCATATTCGCTTTTGGCGATTTTTCTGAACAGTTTCACTTTATCTTGCTACTTGGGAAAAAATAAAAAGCCCCATGAGGAAGGCATGCCAGGTATTTGTCTCCATCCCCCTTTATCACTCCTGCCTCAGCTCCTGTCATGTCTTGTTTTTCATTTGCTTAATCTTTCATTCAACCATTACCTCAACAACTATTATCATAATAATGGCAATAACAATCATAATAGGTACAATTTTTTAGTACCTAAATGGTAACACTGTGTTTGAAATTAAAGACACGAAGATGAGTAATTCACAGTTTCTGTCCTTAAAAAACTTGAAGTGTAATGGAGGAGACACATGCGTAAACAGTTGTACTAATACGTATTTAAGGAAAGAGTGGTAACTAGAAAATTTACGAACACAGAGCAGAGGTATTTAGCCCAGCCCCGGGAGTCAGCAATATTTTTGGACAAAGTGATACTATTTAGAACTCTCACAGTGCCAGATTCAAAGTGATAATATTTGGGACTAAACAGTGATTTAAAATAGAGTTTAGTCCCAAGAACTTGCAGACTCTTTGGGGAAGGAAATTAGTAAGCAGGCAATCAAACCTCAGTTCATAGATGTTATATATCTAGCCCATTAGATCACACATCAAGCCCAGCTTTAAAGTGGAGAATCAGAAGTGGCTTTTCAAAGAAGGGAAATGTAAGTGCAGGCCCCAAGAACCAGTAGGACTCTGAGTTGAGTTTGCAGGGTGAGCAGAGGAGCAGAAATGAATGAAATTCATAGTACTTTTTAGGAAGCAAGTACCAGGACAGAGCATGGCTTTTTTCAGTGAGTTACAAAGTCATGTTAGACTTCTTCATGGCTGAAGTCTAAAATATAAGGCAAAAAAGAAAGGGCTGAATTAGTAAACTGGTATGGTGGTTGGGAAGATTACAAAATTACATACCTTATTTTACAATGTTTAGATTTATCATAAGGGCAAAGGCAATGATAGGTTTTTTAAAAATGAGTAACACAATCAGTATTTGTTAAAACACTTTGCTCTGTTACGGTTAAACTTGAGCTGGAATCTAGATCCCAGTTTTTCCCCAAGTTCGTGCATTTGTCTAACTGCCATGGCTCTGCTCTTCATCTGTGCCACTTACATAGAAAGTCTTCTTTGTGGAAAATATATGGTCATAAAGGGCTTTCTGCCCTCTCCAGTTTTGAAAGTTATTTTTCTGAGGCCTCTAAAATGAAGACTAGCTCCATTTTAGAAATGAAGTTCAGATAATTAATCTTTACCAGTTATGAGATACCGTACTTAGATGGGTGAATGAATGCCTTTTAAGGACTGATTATTAGATAGCTGAAGAAACCTTCTGAAGATATAGGTTAGACTTTGTGAAATAATTCCTATGTCCCTAACCACACAAACAAGTTGGATGTTCTGGGGGATTGCTATAGAAAGGATGCAGTGCTACCCAGTGTTAAACATGTTTCTAGCTTCTGTAAACTTGATGCTGTAACACCAGCCCAACATGCCTACACTGGACACATCTTGCTCTGTACAACTTGATAATATGCCTCGGTAATCTTGCCTTGGCCTCCTACCTCCTTCATCACCTCCTCTCCTCGGGAAAAGTCCTCTCCCTGAGGGTGCACTTGGAAATACAAATCAGCCAATCTAGAGTCTACAGTCTCCAACCCCTCTGATAGGGCTCTCCTATTCCAGGCCACTCTCTATTTGCCATAATTCTCTCAATCCACGTGCCAGAAACCCAGGGAAGTCTCCTATGCTCCAGAGGCCACTGAAATTATTCAAACTAGCCAATCCTAAATCTGTATACTCTACTTAGCTGTTCCTTTCCCATGGAACCACCAAAATAGAGATTTTCTACAGTTCACCTCCTTCCCTCTGCCTCATGACTGACCCCAGTGATGCCCACGTGCTCCCCCACCCCAAAACCATGATGTGAAATGTATTCCCTCTTTGGGGATCTGTGAGTATACTCAACTGTCTTTTTTTATTTTTTAAGATTTATTTTTATTATTTTGACAGAGAGAGAGAAAGAGATACAGAGACAGAGACAGAGAGAAGAGGGAGGGCCCCTAACAGTCTCCATAGTTGACAGCATTAGTTTTTCATATAGTTTAACTCCACAGGTGGGTGCAGGGCTGAGCAGGGCAGGAATTGGGCCAGGAGACTCTAACATAGGTCCCAGCAAGAACCAAATTGGGGGCACACCCCAGTTCAGCATATGGGACGAGGTTCAATTCTCTGGCTCCAGGGCTGCAAAGTGTGCGCTTAACCTGCCGAGCCATCCCAGCTTCCCCTCAACTGTCTTTAAGACAGCAGTTGTCTTTTGACACATCGGCCTTCCTATACCTAAATAATGATAAACACCAATTAAAACATGCCCTTGCCATGAAACTGTTCAATGTGCTCAGGGCTTATTGTCAAAGTGCTTTTACGCATGGAATTTTATTTTATCATGTCTCTAATCCTCTGAATGCAGTGGTTCAGCTGTAACTACTCCTCATTTTTGCAGAGGAAGAAAAGGCAAAAAACAATCAGTTTGTCCAGAGTCACATGGTTGTTCAGTGGCGAAGCCAGAACTAGAAACCAGATACTCTGATCTCATGCAAGGCTCTGTGTATTATGGTAGGCCTGGCTGTCCTGAGGACACAGAGCAAATATGAATTTTACTATTATCAGCCCCTGAAAATGGGAGCAATTTGGAGTGCAAGGCCATTTGAAATAGTGGCTTGCCTAATTAATCAAAATATGGTCTATATATACTAAGTCAACTTAATTGGATAACAAATGTTTCTAAGTACGTTTTTTTCCCAGGCTATTAGTATTCACATGAAAATAATTCATGTGTAATTAGTATCAACTAGGCACATCAACTATAATAAAAAATAATCTTAAAATGCTTATTTTGTGAAGTAGTTAAGATTTTTCAGTGCAATCTTATTCATCATTTCATGAGTGAAGTCTTTATTCTATAATATGAAGGTATACAAATCATAGAGATAAATTTGTCACTTATTCTAAATTAATGAAAGATTGGACAGGCAGTTAGGTATGACCAAATCTAATTCTGCTTTATTTTTACATAAAAAGGAAGGCCCAAGTTCATTGAAAGTCTATTATCTAGTTGGTGATGGATCTAAAACAAGGTGTAGTAGTAGATCTTTGTTTATAAATCTTCAGGGCCTCCCTTTGCTAGAATTACATTTTCTTTTTTTTTTTAAAGATTTATTTTTATTGTTTTTGACAGAGAGAGAGTTACAAAGACAGAGACAGAGAGAAGGGGGAGGGCCCAGAACAGTCTCCATAGTTGCACATCATTTGTTTTTCCACATAGTTTCATTCCACAGGTAGGCGGGGCTGCACAGGGCAGGAACTGGGCCGGGGTCTCACCCCAGTGAGAACCGAACTGGGGGCACTCCCCAGTTCAGCATATGGGTCCACATGGGCTGGGGCCGGGATTCAATCTTCGGTCCCTGGGGCAGCAAAGTGAGCACTTAACCCACTGAGCCATCCTGGCTTCCCCTAGAATTACATTTTCATCTTCTCTGTTGAGACTTCATGATACCATCCTTTGGGATGGGCAGAGCTCCATTCATGCTACGAGCTTAACTATGTCAAGCTGATATGTCAGTCTGACAATTCTGGGCCCAAATGTCAGTATGTAGTGCTTGTTTCTACTTGCCCTCTCACACTCATGCCATTTGCCAAGAGAGCACACCAGGAGTAACCACTGGCCCAAGAAGAATAATGACAAAACCTGTGAAAGAGATCTGAGCCCAGCCCCCAATTCGGAGCCATGCCAAGCAAGGCTCTGGGCAACTGCAGAGTTAAGAATGAGAAAAAACAAATATATATTTTACCAGCTGCTGAAATTTGGGGTGCTTCCTTCCAATGTATTATGGCAACATTAGCTGACATGCCACTAGATCATCACTTTTCTGTCTTTCGTTACAAGGTTCTTTTGATTGTATATATGAGGGATGTACAGAAAATATCTAGCTATTGTCAATATAATGACAACGGTCCATGGCTGAATGCTTTCCAGACAGCCCTTGTATCTTCATTTTTAAGAATTTGGCTTCACTGTGCATAATGTTTTTTAAAGAGGTATGAAGTCTCCCAGAATAATGTGATCTTACTTGTTTTGTTTAAGGTTCTTGATTTACTATCCAGTTTAAGAAAACCTGCCAAGTGCAAATTATACTGGGAGGAACCCCAGATCGTTTGTCGAATTAGAAAGGAATCTTCTTTGTCAGTTTAATCAAGAGCAGCCTGTTTATAGACTGAGTGGGTCATTTATCTATTTTGAGTTACTTCAGATTCAAGTCAGGCACCAAAACTCCCCCAAATTGTCTTCACATACCTTGAATGTTTTTTTTGTTTCTTTTTCCCTCTATTTTAGTAACCTAATTACAACCCCCATCTTTAGTATACTTGAGAAGTTAGTCCCCTTTTAAAGAAATAGTACTTACTAAAATATCATGGATAAATGTATGAAATATTTTAATGTGAACCTGTGAACAGATTTGTAAAGCACCTTATGTGTCTCATTAAATAGAGTTACATGAAAAACAAAGTGATTCCACTAAGATTAGTTGAATTCCCCAGGACAGGATATGTTGTACATTTTGAAGGCAGAAAACTGAGAGCTAGAGAAATTCGCTCAGGTCACACAGCTAGGAAATGACCTACTCCTGTGCTTCCCCAAATATCTCAGCATTGTGGGCCAGAGAGTGTATGCTGGGACAAGCGGTGACAAGTCCTGACACTGTCAAGGAGCACTGTGATTAAGGCAAGAGGGTAGATCCAGTTCCTGCAGTGCCAGCTGACTCCTTTGTGTGTGTACTCAGGCATTCTTTTCTTTGTGTGACTCAAGTAAGGAAAACAAAATCTACCGCAGGCAGTGAAATAGAAAAAATTAATATGGAGTATTAGCTATTAGGGTGTTATAGTCGCTGACAGGGTAAGTAGGAAATGATAAGGTGACCTGGAGATTAGTAAAAGGAAGATTCCACTACCACCCGTGGGTCTGATGGGATACTGGAAGGAATAAGGTTACCAGACCATAGAAGTTAGAACCACCAGTGAGAGGTGGAAGGCAGGAAGGAGGTGCTGCCCTGAGAGAACTGGGGTCACAAAGGAGCTTCAGTAACTGATTGGCCACCAGCGGCCAGAGAGGAGATTCACCTTTGCTTTCCCCTTCTTCCAGCTCTGCCATCTCCCGCCACTGCTGCCCAGGGCCAAAGCTCACCTGAAGCAAGTTGCCAAGGAGCATCTAGGAAATAGACTTCACAAGGATCCATACTGTGCCATGGAGATCAGAGCAGGGTGACGTTAGAAACCTGAGATCTGAGATTATGCAGACAAGCAGCAGGGACAGTCCCCTTCTAGACGGCAAACACCTCAGAGAAGCACGTTTTAGAGGTATCAGTGGTGAGCCATGTCCCGTTTTAATGAGTCAGATTAGGTGGCCTGACAAAGTGGCAGGAGTGACTGCTGGGGGTGGGGAGTGGAGCGAGAAAGAACTGCTGAAACAGGATGTATAGTCTATCTAAGGACAAGTTTTGAGTCCATAGACTTGACTGTTGCCCTTATTTAGCAAGCCCAGTATTTAAGTCCTGTAATTGATTCAAGGGTATTTATCTCTTAAAAATCTTAATAACCTCGCTCCCTATCCCTTTACTCAGTAACAGAAACCTGGCAAGTGAAGACCGTGTGCGTGTGTGTGCGTGTGCGTGTGTGTGTGTGTGTGTACATACAAACTCATTAGAATCGGTGATCATTTTTCTCTGCACGCAGTCATGACAGGGGGCTTGGCCCAAGCCTCTCACCGGCTGTATCTGATCAATGAAGGAGACATGAGGCCTGCACACTGGCCCTACGTGTTTGGCAGCCTCTCCGAAGCTGCAATCCATGTACAAAGAACACGCTAGCTAGGGGCACACGGATGGAATGGAAAAGTACTCCTGAAAATGTGTCTAATTTCTTTCAGATGTCTCCCATCGACTTGGTTGTTGGCATGTTTTCCTGTTTTCCATTTAGTACCTATTATAGTCACATCTTCAAATATGAGATGAGTGAAAAGAAAGTTTTTAAAAGGGGATGTCACTAATCCATATTCATACTTATGCATATGGAATACAAAAACTTAAAACACATGTATAAAATGGAATAGTATATAAACATATACATTTCTGTGCTTTTGAGAAAAAAAAACTTGATTGCTTTTTATTTAATTAGCTTTGATTTTTTCTGTCTCATTTATTGGTGCCTACAGAAGAAAACAATAATAAATCATTTATAAAAATGGCCCAATCCTTTCTACTGGGAAATACAGTCAGCCAGACTTTCTCATAAATTGTTTAGAATAATGTGAATCTACTGTGACTTTTCTCTGATACGTGTGTTTAAAGGAAGAAAATAATAACCACAAGCTTTGAAAGATGATTTTCTTGAATGGTGGTGGATGCACTTTGCCAGGAGAGGAGAAAGGGGGTATGTAGAGAAAATCTGGGCATTTTCAACAAATAATGATGTATGTTACCTCCTCATATCCTTGTGGAAGAACACAGACTCTGTCATTTGAAAAACAAAAGCTAAAGCAGAGACTGTAAACCACCAACAAAAATACTGGTGGATGTAAATAGGTAAGAAAGAAAATAAATCCTTTCTCCTTCCCCTGGGCTTTCCATAATATTCTCTCTTCTAGGGATTTAGGTGGTATTAATGCTAGGTCTCTAAGCCAAATCTTCTGAAACACTCCCTTGCTCATCAACTGCAAAAGAAAGAACTTTCCAGGCTTGGCCCTTGTGAAATGCCTCCTCTTAGAAAAGATTTGACTAGAATTTATTATTAAAACATGAGTTGTTTTTTTCTTCTAACTAAATCCATTGTTCAAATTAGAAAATGCAGGGGGATGCTTAACTTACCTAAGAGAAACAGCTGTCCTAAAGGATATAAGATATGCTTTAAAAAAAAGCACAAGTAGGGGACATGCCTGTTTAGTGCCATTCATTTCAATTCAAGCCCTACCTACAGGACACAGTTTACAAACATTTCCATCATTACCATAAAGTTGTTCCTTATATATTTCTGTTGGATAATGAGGTTTGGTCCATTATTGGTATCATCCACATTAAAAAAAAAAAAAGGTGACAAACACTTCATGTCATTATATATTCTCTTAAACATCATATTGAGAATTGCATTTTCTATTAATAAAGCTCATTTTAGTTAACCAATGACCTAACTTTAAACATTTAAATTATGATCAGTTTTTCTCCATCACAGCAACACTATGATGATGTAAACATCCTAATAAAAACATCTCAAAATATTATCATGAGGAGTTCCTTCAGCAACATTCTTGCAGGTACCATTATATTGTCAAAGAGTGGGAATATTCGTCTTTCAATACACATTTACAGATAACATCTAGAAAAGTTGTACCAATTTTTATTCCCATTAATAGTAGGAAAGTACACATCTATTTACTGTGCCTTCACCAACTGTGAGCATTGTCACTTATTATTATTTTTTTTTTTTCAGGTTTTCTAAAAATTTTATTTGCCAATTGAAAGGAGCTACCGTAAACATTTTTTTAGTTATAAATACAAATATAATAATAGACATTTTGATTCATGTTATTCTATGATCATTATTATCATTGTATTTTTACTAATCATATCTATGAGTAGCTGGCAATGTGTTTGTCTTTTCAGTATAATATAAGTTTGTTATTTTTTTTTTTTTTTTTT